>WNGS01016166.1:0-12388 GCA_020271785.1 Procambarus virginalis | reverse complement strand
GGCATATTGGCTCCCATTATTCTCGTTGGCCTAATGGTATATGTCCAACAGTTTACTTTCACTGTTGGTTGTACCTTGAAAATTATCCACATACAGGTTTTTGCTAATTTCCGTCTTGTTTGGTCTATGGACTTCTTCAAGTGCGTATCCAAGGTAGCTTGAGCAGAAAAGAGATGACGTGGCGCCAAAAAGGACAGAGGCAAACCGTAAGTGATTAATTCACTGTTCGGATCGTTAGGATCCTTAATCCATAGGAACTTTGTAGTTCCGGTCTTCTTCTTGAAGACCTACCCTAAGGAATGCCTTGCTGATGTCGGCCGTATATGCATAAGTCCCAATACGGAACTTTAACAGCACGTCGTAAAGCCTTGTTGTTAGGCTAGGGCCAGTTTGAAGGCAGTCGTTTAACGAAACACTACTCGGCCTCATTTTAGCACTGCAATTAAATACTATCCGTAATGGGGTAGTTGCAGAATTCTTCTGTACACAATGATGTGGTAAGTAGTGACCTTCCTTTGTTTATCATTTGTAACAACTTCGATAAATTTGTCATCGAGTTGCTTCTGTATTATTTCATGGTACAACTTCAAGTTCTCAGGTTGTCTTTGTAAGCGCAACACCTGTGATCTCAATTGGTTTTGTGCCATAAAATGGTTGACGGGTAGCTGAGGGTGATTCAGCTTCCATGGTAACCTGACCCAGTATTGATTATCTCTGTATATAACTGAGTCCAGGTATTGTTTGTAAGTCCAGTCATCATCTGGGCTAGGTTGTTCAGGGACAATGCCGAGAGTTGCCAGGTCCCATAACTTGTGTACAGGGGGATCAAGCTCTTCCTCGGACATGTCTCTGAGTTGCAGTGGAGACTGGTCTCCTAGTCATGCAACCATTACTGGGTTGGCATGTTGGTGTTCTACAGGTGCGGTTGGTTTAGCCGTAATACAGGGCCTGTTAGCAAATAGCCACCTGCAGATGGTAACACTTCATACCGTGTTGTATCCTTTCCTTTGATAAACTTATGGTAGACATCTGATCCCATAAGGATTCCAATATTGAAAGGTTATCTGTTGTGATTTTATCAGCCAAATGAATTCCCCTTTTTTCTAGGAATTTGGCTGTTGTCCCCAGACCATATACATATAGATCTGTTGGGAATCTATCTACTACTAGAGCTTGTACATTTTGTTCGTAACCTCCTAATTGTACTTTGGGTTGTACTACCTTGAAAACTCGGGCTCCTGAGTCAGTCAGGAATCCTGCTATGTTTATTCGTGTCTCCTCTACAGGTGTAAGTTTCAGGGTATCTACCAACTCTTTGGATATAAAGGTCAATTGGGACCCTTGATCAAATAATCCACGTACGGTGGCTTTGTTCTCTCCATTTCTAATGATCAATCGTGCAGTAGGTAGAGCTGATTTATGTTTAGACCTTGTTGAGAAAACACTTATGTCAGTAGCACAGTACAAAGCTGTACTGAGGTGTTAGTTCCTTCCTCCTCCGGTGGTTTGGCAGACTTTGTACTTGAATCCCCACAAAGTGCTGTATGTGTTGACCCTTATGGCACCTATAACAGGTGCGTATTGTTGATGTGCAGCTGTCGGGATGATGTTCCTTATACACTTGGTACATCTATGTATCTCCTTGAGTCGTTTTATGCGTGTTGCACGATCGGGGTATCGTCTGCAATTGTACATGGAATGTGATTGTTCACAGAACAGACATGGTCTCCAGACGTTAACAGTTCTTGAGGAGTCACCGATTTGGGTGACGCGTTACCTGTAGGTTTGTGTAGGTAGGTAGGTACCAACTGCGTATGTGCCCACACTGCCTTGTCTCCACTTTGGAGAGGGAGAAGTTGTTTTAGATTTGTTTGGAGTACTGTTTGTACTCTGTTGTTTACTATTAGTAGTAGACGAAGGTTTAGATGTCGCTTTTTCATCTGGGATAACTCTTTCTCGTTCTATGATGGTTTGTAACCCTTTGTAATCTCTGTTACTGTCAGATATGACTTTCCATACAACACAACAACTTATCCAGGATGTCCCTGGGTAATTTGCAAGTCATATGGACTTGGATTATCCAGTCTGATTCATCCAAGTTTACTTTATTTTAAGTGCCTTAAGCAAAGACTCAAGCTCCAATCTAAAGGCTTGGAGTGAGACTGCTGTATTATTTGGATGTTTAATATCTAACAGCTTCTGGGTTAAAATTTCTGATAGTCCTTTCAGGCTTCGCATAGTTGTCCTTGAGTAGTTGTACAGCTTGTCATAATCGTCATCTGTGTGATTCAGATTACTGACTACCTGAAAGGCTTCATCCTTCAAGACACTCTGTTAATACGTAAACTTTGTCGTCTTTGGTACATTGACATTAGAATCCACAGAATCGACAAATTTGCTCCAGAAATTGTCCCAATTCTCGTCCTCTGTTCCAGAAAAAGTTGGGAGACTGAGTGATGGTAATTTGACTTCTGGTGCTGTCTGATTCTGGGTAGTTGTAGCTGCAATATTTATATTGGCCTTATGGGCGTTTATCAAATCTTCATAACGTTGTAAATGTACAAACATTGCATCTTCATAATCAGAGTGTTCTTGGAGAATGTTGTTCATCGTATCTTCATCAATACTAGAATTGTTCAGTAAATCTTGATACTGTTTCATTTGTTGCAACACACGGTCATATTTGTTCCGTGTAAGCTTAGGATAGTTTTCCAGTGCTGCATAATTAACTGGAGTTTGATTACTCATGTCTTCACATTTGTTAATCTGCCTTGTGAGATGCCCCTTTAAGGCCCTAAGGGTTAATTTTACATTTTGGAGTGTAGACATCTTGGAAGTACTTGCTAGTCGTATGGACTTTTAACTATTTGGCACTTGAATTAGTAAAGCAACTAGTTTCCGAACTAGAGCTGTTTATCATTTAAAATATACACTACTGTATAATCATACACGCTATATTTGAGTGGTAAGCCTGTATCAATGCTGGTATTCCGCAAGCTAGCCCGTCATTATCACTCTTGGTTGTTACAGAGACACAGGTTAACACTCAAAGGTGAAATGATTATAGTTAAATTATACCTATAATTATATGTATGAATATCAGGTTGACAACACAAACTCGGGTTGTCATGAATATGCATAAAAATATGTACTTGCTAGGTTGTTATTATGTTCAACTCTAGGACAAGTGTAAAAAATTCTTACCTTACACCAGGTTAGCACAATAAATTAACTAGGTTGCTGTACAACACAGCTGTTGGTGGCGCCAGGTATAAATGCGGCGCGGGTCAGATGTGTCCCAATTTGTTGGTCGACTGCAGATATTTAGCCAGTGCTTTGACTATTTGGTATTTTTCTTGTAACGAGTGGTCTCCACCTCCTAATATGTGCTCGATGGTGAAGGGTATTTTAAGTGCGATAAAGACTTGTTTGAAATTTACTCTGGCGCTATGATGTCGGAAGCAGTGCATGAGATAGTGTTCGACTGTTTCAGGCAGCTGACAGTGAGTACAGAGTTCATTGATGTCTGTTCTGTACTTAGAGCTGTGTGCTGCTAGTTTGGTATGTCCCAGCCTTAATCTGGTCATCGTTATATCAATTTCTCTGCTTTTATATCGGACATGTTTCCAAGTTCCCCATTTCTTTTTAATGGACCCATAGTGCAAAGGTGAGCATAACGTTTTCCAGTTTGTTGCAAAATCCTGGGAGATGGTATCTTTGAAGGTTCCTTTACGTGCAACATGGGGAATTGGATGATGGGTAAGGTGAGGCGTGTTGTGCATCGCTTTGGCTAGTTGGTCTACAAGTTCATTATGGAGAATACCACAGTGTGCTGGGACCCATTGGATAGAGGTGTCATAACCGTTCAATTGATGTTTGTGAAGAAGTTGAAGGCATGGGTAGACAATCTCCTTGCATGTTTTCGAAGAGTACGTAATTGCTTGAATCGCGCTCTTGGAGTCACTACAGATTGTATATATCCCAACTGGTAGTGTTGTGATGATTTGGAGAGCTTGATACAAGGCATATAATTCAGCTGTGAAAATAGATAGTTGGTTCGGTAACCGCCATCCCTGCTTGAGATGGTATTCCGGTATCCATACAGCGCTAGTGACCGACGGCACGTTGTTCATGATAATGCGAGATCCATCTGTGTAAATCGCTGTGGTATTTGGGTAGCAATTTTTCATTGTTGAGGCGAAGACTGAGGCTATGGCTGAGTTTGGTGCAGATTTTGGAATGTTGTCTTCGAGTTGTATTGCTGTATTAGGAGTTGTATAAAGCCAGGGTGGAATAGGGGGGACAGGAAGTTGGGTTTCGCAGTTTTGGAGTAGGGAGAGGTCTATATTGAGGTTATTTGTAGCCCGTGTGAGGAAAGGTTGCGAGTGAATGGTTGGGGAGCGGGGGTTACGTGGGTTAACTGTTGGGTTAATTTTTGATCTGTATGGGTGTGTCTGGTGAGCAGTGGTACAGAGTGACAGATAGTTGGCACACATAATGTCTCGTCTGGTGGCTAGGCTTGGGAGGCCTGTTTCCCCGTAAAGTCCGAGGATTGGAGTTGAACGCATTGCGCCACATATAAGTCGCATGGCATTATTTTGTATGACCTCGAGGCTCTGTAGGTTAGTAGGCGCCGCCGACGCATATGCTTGGCAACAATAGTCTAGTTGGCTGCGAATGTAGGTTGTATAGAAACGGAGCAAGATTTCATGGTGTGCTCCCCAGGTGGTGCCAGTGAGGGCTTTAAGTATGGCGAGTCGGGGTTGTGTCGTCTGTTTAAGGTGTTGGATGTGTGCTTTCCAGGTAAGTAAGGGGGAGTCTAAGCGCATGCCAAGATATTTATGTTCTCGTACGTGTTGGATGGGAGTGTTGTGTATTGTGAGGGTGGGTAGAGGAAGTAGCCTTTTTTTAGTGAAAATCTGATAGCAGGTTTTGGTAGTACTAACTTGAAGGCCCCATTGTTGAGTCCAATCTGTGAGGTCGTCCAGTGCTGTTTGCATTGTTGAGACTGTATTAGGTAGGGTATTGTCTGAATAATACAATGTTAAGTCGTCGGCGTACGCCGAGAGGTGAACAGGGTGGGTGTTAGGCAAATCTGCTAAGAATGCGGCAAATAGGGTTGGGCTTAGTATGGAGCCTTGTGGGACACCTGTTTGTATTGGGATGCCATCGGAAAACTCGCCTTGTATATAGACTTTGGAGGTCCTGTTTGTGAGATAGGACCGTAACCATAGAAGTAATCTTCCCTGTACGCCTAAACGTGCAAGCTTTGCGAGGAGGCAAGTATGAGGAATGCTATCAAAAGCTCCTTTGAGGTCTAGGTAGACAACAAGACAATATTTACTGTTTCTGAGAGAGGTGCGGATTTCATGTTCAAGGCAGAGTATTTGATCTAGCGTGGAGCATTGCGGTCGGAATCCAGCTTGGAGTGACGGTATGATATTATTATACTCAAGGTACCATTGGAGGCGAGTATGTACTAGCCTTTCCATGATTTTACCGAGGCATGATAGTAGGGAGATGGGTCTGTATGACGCAGGTTGGGATGGGTCTTTTCCTGGTTTAAGGAACGGAAGAATAATACTGGTCTGCCATTGTGAGGGAATATTTCCGTGAGTCCAGCATAAGTTGTAATAGTTTAGAAGGGTGCTATGTGCAGTCGGTGGAAGATATTTGATGAGTTCATATGGAATTCCATCCTCTCCAGGTGCCTTGCCATTAGGTAGGCGGTTTAAGGCCAATTGTAGCTCGCTTGAGGTGTACATGTTGTCAACGTCAAGCATGGGTAGCAGTATGGCACGGTCAATGTCTTGTCTGAGGGAGAGTTCTTGGGCATGAAGGAAGGGTGTTGAGAGGGTAACTTTAAGGCATTCGGCAAGAACATTTGCACGCTCCTGAGGTGTTTGACAGAGTGAGCCGTTGATCATCAGGGGGAACGAAGGGAATGTTGGGCGACCTTTAATGCTGTTAAATGTAGCCCAGACTTTTGAGTGTGGCGTTGTGGGTGTGAGGCTATCACAGAATGTTGCCCATGATGCTCGCTTTGCTGATAGTATGGTTTTTTTGGCCGTTGCTGTGGCCCGCCGGAGATTGACCCAGTTCTGTAGGGAGGGTTGACGTCTTTGTTTTTGTATGGCTCGTCGGCGTAAAGCGACTGTTCGTGCACATTCCGCGTTCCACCATGGTTTAAGTGGTTTGTTGGACCTATGTCCTGAAGTTTTCTTAAGCATTTGGGTGGCTGCAGAATTTATGGCCGAGGTGATTGTGGACAGTCGCTTGTTAGGATCTACTTCGTCTGTGTCTGGGAGGCGAACAACATCGGCCCATTTTTTCTTGTCTAGGTACTTAATGTTCCACTTGGGAAGCGTAAGCGGGTGGGTTGGTGGCTGAAAGTTAGTAAATTTTATAATGAGGGGTTTGTGGTCACTACCAATATCTGGTCCAGTATGAAACTGTAGTTCATGTTGAAATTGTGCAGAGCCAAAGCAGATGTCCAGTGAGGCTTCATAATTGGTTCTGTAGTTAAAGTAGGTTGCAAGGTAGGGCGGCGAAAGAAGAGTATATGGTGTAGTGTCTAAGTAGTTGTAGAGATCGGTACCTGCAGTATTTTGGGTACCTCGACTCCATGTGGGGTGGTTAGCATTGAGATCACCTGTAACAATGATCGGGTGTCGTAATTGGTTAAGATAAAATTCCAGTTCATTTGAGTTTATTGTGCCTCCAGGGTTGTATATACCCAGAAAGGATATGTGTGTACCATTGTAAGGTATTAGGCATGCTAGAACTTCTAGTTTACCGTTCACAAAATACGTTAGTGTTACAGGTTTACATGTCATATTACTTCGTGTTAGAAGGAAAATACCACCCCCCATACGGTTGGGTCTGTCCAGTCTCTGCATCTGAAAGTTTTTAAATACGGGATTTTGTTTGGGAGTGAGCCAGGATTCGGTGATGAATGCTAAGTCCGGTTTGGATGAGTAGAGGAATTGTTTAAGTTCTGTGAGGGATGTTTTAATGCTTTTTGCGTTCCAAGTCATGAAGGTTAGGGGAGCCATTTAGGATGTTTGTGTTGTGGATGTGTCTGTTTTCTTTGGTGCGCCAATAGTGGTGCGTGTTGGATACCTAGATGTGGACGGGGGTTGTGTCTTGCTCTTGGTACTGGCGGTTGGGGTTTGTGGCACGTCAGCCTGGGGAGTGGTTTTGGTGAGGCGCGCTAAGGAGGTAAGTAGGAGTTTTTCCATCATCTGATCAAGCAATGTGTGTCCAGCAATGGTAGCTTTATTTGGGCGGATGTCAGTGTCTGTAGCTGTTGGTGGGGGGTCTGTTGGGTCAGCCTCAGGGGTGGGTTGTGGTACTTGGGCCAAAAATTTTGTTAGAAGTCGGTCCAGGGTCTTTTCTAATGCATTTTCGATGCGAGTAACAATCGTTTCAATAAGATTATTTTCGATGCGAGTGACAAGAGATTCAACTAAATCAGGATTCAGTTGTGTGTTATGTGAGAGATGGTTGGACCCTGGGGTTGCGGGATTGTCGGAGACAGGGATATCCGGTACACGCGAAGGTTGTGGTTGGGTGTGAGGTAGAGGTTGGTGATGGGCTGAGGAAGGTCGTTTTAATGCACTGCTGTATAGCATGTTGGTGGTAGGGAGAGCCTTCATTTTCGCTGCTGCTGCTACGTAAGAAGGACATTGTTTAAATGTGATGTCGTGGTCGCCACCACAGTTTGAGCAGGTGAGTGTATCCGATGCACAGCTTTGTGTGTAGTGGGGACCAGAGCATTTCCCACATTTGATATCTTTAGTGCAGCCTTTCGAGGTATGATTAAAACCCTTGCATTTAAAACATTGGGTGGGGCGTGGAACATACTCCTCCAGTTTATGGAGGAAGCCGTTCAACCAAATCCTATCAGGGGGAACGTAGTCAAGAAAAGTAAGCAGGGCGGTGCCTGTATCACTCAGTTCTCCGTTCGTTCGTCGCATAAATTTTTTTACTTCATAGAGTGGGATGCCATTCGTCTTGAGTTGTGCCTTGATGTCTTCTGCGCTGATGTCTACAACATGCCGGATTACATATTTCACTAGTCTGTCTCCTAGTGGTTTATAGCACTGAACTTTGTAACCACAGATGTCAGTAATGTTGGAAATCTCCAGTTCCGCGCTGTGGTTGTGATCCACTGCGATCAGGTTCTTTAGTTTATTTGGTCTGATATCGTGCACGTCGATCCCGAATTTTTGGGGATGGCATTATATAGGATGCTTTGTGCCCTACTATTTCGGAAAATACTCTCATCTTCGCCATCAAAAGCAATGATAAAGGTTTGTAACTCAGAAGAGCTTGGCCTACCTTGGTTAAGCGGTGGTTGTTGATACTGAGGCCGCGTGGCGTCGGCCTCATTTCTGTTTACCTCTGTTAAATGGCGGCGCCTTGCCTCCAATCTGTTCGCCTTACTATGGTATTTGCTGTCCAAGAATTCTCCTTCGGGCTCCTCTTCTATGACCGGGTGACGTTCAAGATCCAATGTTGTGGTATGCGGTAGTGGTTTTCCAATAGCTTCTACGGTATCGTCCATGGTTGTAGGAGAGACACCACGTGCGCCTCCAGCAGCCGCCATGACACCGGCCACCTCCGCGGGAACTCACTCACAACACACCCAATCGCGACCGCGTCCAACACGCAACTCCTAACATAACACACACACGAGCACCCATTGTTATTGTTTTCGTGTGAGCGTGGCGTCTGTAAGAGACGCTCTACCTCCCTAGTTGTTCCAATATTTTTTCCACTTCTAAGTTAAATTTACGTTAACAAGGGAATCAAGCTATATTTTGGTGTTAATAATTATATTCAGTCTTATTGAACACTTTTTTATTCAATTTAGACATTAAACTGTTGTATGAACAGTGGTTTAATAATGTAAATACTGCGGCGACGTCGATGACGTCACGGAGTCTCCCATTCTCTAATTTTAAGAGGATACTGTTAAGGGATGACTATACTATTTGTGTATGAGTGTGTCGGTTTCCCGACATTGGGCAAAATGCGATCCCTCGCTGCTTTCAGTAATTGGCATATTTTCGTCATAAAATTCGTAATTTCAAACTGCGAATACACGCAGAGAGCCAGAATTTGGCTCCAAAATATCGCTCAAGGGTCGAATTTGGGATGTTTTGGAAATTTTGAAAACTGCAGGGGTGTTTGTGCAAAGTGTGACCCATCGCCGCTCTCAGTAATTGGCATATTTTCGGTATAAAAAATCGGAACTTAAAACTGCGAATACGTGCTGAGAGCCAGAATTTGGCTCCAAAATATGGCTCAAGGTTCGAATTTGGGATGATTCTGATATATTTTAAAACTGCAGGAGGGTTTGGGCAAAATGCGACCCATCGCTGCTCTCAGTAATTGGCATATTTACGGAATAAAAAGTCGTTATATCAAACTGCGAATAAGTGCAGAGAGCCAGAATTTGCCTCCAAAATATGGTTCAATCGTCGAATTTGGAATGTTTGGGATATTTTGAAAACTGCAGTGGGGATTTAAGCAAAATATGACCCATCGCCGCTCTCAGTAATTGGCATATTTTCGGTATAAAATTTTGTAATTTAAAACTGCGAATACGTGCAGAGAGCCAGAATTTGGCTTCAAAATATGGTTCAAGCGTCGAATTTGGGATGTTTGTGATATTTTGAAAACTGTAGGGGGTTCAATCGAATATGGGGGAATATGGTTCAATCGTCGAATTTGGAATGTTTGGGATATTTTGAAAACTGCAGCGGGGGTTTACGCAGAATATGACTCATCGCCGCTCTCAGTAATTGGCATATTTTCGGTATAAGAATTCGCAATTTCAAACTGCGAATACGTGCGGAGAGCCATAATTTGGCTCCAAAATATGGTTCAAGCGTCGAATTTGGGATGTTTGGCATAATTTGAAAACTGCATGGAGGTTTTGGGCTAAATGTGATCCATCACCGCTTGCAGTAATTGGCATATTTTCGGTATAAAAATTCGTAATTTCAATCAGCGAATACGTGCAGAGAGCCAGAATTTGGCTCAAAACATGGCTCAAGGGTCGAATTTGGGATGTTTGTTATATATTTAAACTGCAGGGGGGTTTGGGCAAAATGTGACCCATCGCCGCGATCAGTATTTGGTATATTTTCGGTATACAAATTCGTAATTTCAAACTGCGAATACGTGTAGAGAGCCAGAATTTGGCTCCAAAATATGGCTCAAGCGTCAAATTTGGGATGTTTGGGATATTTTGAAAACTGCAGGGAGGGTTTGGGCAAAATGCGATCCATCACTGCTTTCAGTAATTGGCATATTTTCGGTATAAAAAATCGTAATTTCAAACTGCGAATACGTGCAGAGAGCCAGAATGTGGATCCAAATTATGCTCAAGGGTCGAATTTGAGATGTTTCGGAAATTTTGAAAACTGCAGGGGTATTTGGGCAAAATGTGACCCATCACCGCTCTCAGTAATTGGAATATTTTCGGTATAAAAGTCGTAATTTCAAACTGCGAAGACATGCAGAGAACCAGAATTTGGCTCCAAAATATGGCTCAAGGGTCGAATTTGAGATGTTTCGGATATTTTGAAAACTGCAGGGGGGTTTGGGTAAAACGTGAACCATCGCCGCTCTCAGTAATTGGCACATTATCGGTATAAAATTTGTAATTTCAAACTGCGAATACGTGCAGAGAGCCAGAATTTGGCTCCAAAATATGGTTCAAGGGTCGAATTTGGGATGTTTGTGATATATTTTAAAACTGCAGGGGGGGGGGGGTGTTGGGCAAAATGTGACCCATCGCCGCTCTCAGTAATTGGCAGATTTTCGGTATAAAAAGACGTAATTTCAAACTGCAAATACGTGCAGAGAGCCAGAATTTGGCTCCAAAATATGGCTCAAGCGTCGCATTTGGGATGTTTGGGATATTTTGAAAACTGCATGGGGGGTTGGGCAAAATGTGATCCATCGCCGCTTCAGTAATTGGCATATTTTCGGTATAAAAATTCGTAATTTCAAACTGCGAATACGTGCCGAGAGCCAGAATTTGGCTCCAAAATATGGCTCAAGCGTCGAATTTGGGATGTTTGTGATATATTTTAAAACTGCAGGGGGGTTTGGGCAAAGTGTGACCCATCGCCGCGATCAGTAATTGGTATATTTTCGGTATAAAAATTCGTAATTTCAAACTGCGAATACGTGCAGAGAGCCAGAATTTGGCTCCAAAATATGGCTCAAGCGTCGAATTTGGGAAGTTTGGGATATTTTGAAAACTGCGATGGGGGGTTTGGGCAAAATGTGACCCATCGCCGCTCTCAGTATTGGCATATTTTCGGTATAAAATTCGTAATTTCACACTGCGAATACGTGCAGAGAGCCAGAATTTGGCTCCAAAATATGGCTCAAGCGTCGAATTTGGGTGTTTGGGATATTTTAAAAACTGCAGGGGGGTTTGGGCAAAATGTGACCCATCGCCGCGATCAGTATTTGGTATATTTTCGGTATAAAATTTGTTATTTCAAACTGCGAATACGTGCAGAGAGCCGGAATTTGGCTCCAAAATATTGCAGAAGCGACGAATTTGGGAAGTTTGGGAAATTTTGAAAACTGCAGGGGGAGGTTTGGGAAAAATGTGATCCATCGCCGCTTTCAGTAATTGGCATATTTTCGGTATAAAATGTCGTAATTTCACACTGCGAATACGTGCAGAGAGCCAGAATTTGGCTCCAAAATATGTCTCAAGGGTCGAATTTTGGACGTTTCGGATATTTTGAAAACTGCGATGGGGGGGTTGGGCAAAATGTGACCCATCGCTGCTCTCAGTATATGGCATACTTTCGGTATAAAAATTCGTAATTTCAAACTGCGAATACGTGCCGAGAGCCAGGATTTGGCTCAAAAATATGGCTCAAGCTTCGAATTTGGGATGTTTGGGATATTTTAAAACTGCAGGGAGGGTATCGCAGTTTTAAATTAAGACTTTTTATACCGAAAATATGCCAATTACTGAAAGCGGCGATGGATCACATTTTGCCCAAACCCTTCCTGCAGTTTCAAAATATCTCAAAATCCCAAATGCGACGCTTGAGCCATATTTTGGAGGCAAATTCTGATCTCAGCCCGTATTCGCAGTTTGAAATAATACGACTTTTTATACCGAAATTATGCCAATTACTGAGAGCGGCGATGGGTCACATTTTGCCAAACCCCCCCCCCTGCAGTTTTAAAAATATCCGAAACATCCCAAATTCGACCCTTGACCCATATTTGGAGCCAAATTCTGGCTCTCTGCACGTATTCGCAGTTTGAAATTACGAATTTATACCGAAAATATGCAATTACTGAAAGCAGCGATGGATCACATTTTCCCAAACCCTCC
>WNGS01016160.1:0-17310 GCA_020271785.1 Procambarus virginalis | reverse complement strand
ATCCCCATAACCCTCTGCTGCCCCTTGCTCTGCCTCACGGTCACCTGCAGGTGCTGCTATCCCTTCATTATTAGGATGGATATCACTAGTTCCCCACCCCCACCTGAAGGGTCTTCAAAATTCCCTGTGAACCTTGGCATGAGCTGATCGGCATGCCTTTTCCAATTAATGTTCCCAAAACTCTGCACTTGCACAGTGAAGTTCCTGCGGCCAGGACTTCCTAATTTTTCCTTCCACCAGGGCTTTCCACTTCCAAATTCCTTGCATATACTGCATCCCCCTCATTAAACAACAATTCCTCTCCCTGAGCCAACTGACTGGCCAAGCTAGTTCCGATTTCTCTTTATTGGGATCTGTCTTTACTGCTTCCATGTGCACTTTAAAGTGTCTATTAAACAGTAATTCAGAAGGAGATTTACCAGTAGTAGAATGAACAGTTTTTCTTTGATTATATAAAAATCTACAAAGCCTTGTATTAATAGTACCTTCCGTAAACCGCTTTAACCCTTCTTTCAGGATCTCACTGCTCTCTCTGCTAGACCATTTGAAGAAGGATTATAGGGGGCAGGTGTTACATGTTTAATACCATTTTTCTAAAAAAATCCTCCATTTCCACAGAAACAAAATAAGGAGCATTGTCTGAGACAATTATGTCTGGCAATCCAAAATTACAAAATGTTTTCCTTAGTAATTCACAAGTTACAGATGATGTGGTGGAATTACACACATGCACATCCAGAAATTTGGTGTATGAATCCACCACCACTAGGTAATATTTATTATCCATAGGTCCCGCATAATCTACATGAAGTCTAGACCAGGGTTTTCCAGTGCATGGCCAAGAAAGTACTGGGGCCTGGGTTTCTGATAATTCTTAAAGCAAATATGACAATTTTTGTTACCTCAGCAATATCCTGGTCTATTTTTGGCCACCAAACCCAACTTCTAGCTTCTGCTTTCATAGCATTTATGCCATTATGGCCTACATGCAGCTGTTCCAAATCTTACATCTCAGTTCCCCAGGCACCACCACTCTATTCCTATACAAAAGTACATCCTGGTGAATACTAAGGTCAGCCTTCACTGCAGCATACTCTGACAATAACAAATTATCATTCCAACCATATTTGACATATTTCAACAACAGACTTAATTTGGGATCTCTACCAGTTGCCTTCCTAATAGTCTGGAATGAAATATCCTCAAAAGACATAGCTTCCACCAGGTTAACATACTCCACTGGAATACTGGAATTTAATTCTTCTGTCACAGGCAATCTACTTAATGCATCAGCTACTACATTATCCTTGCCTGGCTTAAACTCTAAATCATACTCAAACTGTGAGAGTAGTAATGCCCATCTTTGAATTCTAGCATTGGCATTAACTGGAACTTGCTTACCTCTGCCAAACAATCCTAGCAGGGGTTTATGATCTGTTCTAGCAAGAAATTTCCTCCCCAGCAGAAAATACCTGTTTCTTTACAGCAATACCAAAGCTAAAGCTCTTTATCTAACTGAGAATAATTCTGTTCCGCAGGAGATAACTTCTTGCTAGCAAAATATACTACTTTATCCTGACCATCTACTTCCTGTAATAATACACAACCCACTCCTACTGGGGAAGCATCTACCTCCAGTTTTAATGGGAGTCTACCTGTAAATTAGTGAGCACTGGAGAATTGATCAATTCCTGCTTAATATTCCTGAATGCATTTCCTCTCTTGCTGCCCACTTAAATCTAGCCCCTTTTTTTCAACAATTCATACAAGGGTGCTAATTTTGTTGAAAAGTTCTTCACAAACTTACAAAAATATGTAACCATCCCAACAAAAGACTGTACTTCCCCAACTGATGTTGGGCTGGGCATCTATTATAGCAGCTACATTTTTGTGAGAAGGAGTAAAGCCCTTACCTGAATATGGTACCCCAGGTATTCAATGGCCTTGGTCTTCAACGTTGTTTTTCCTTATTAATCTTCACATTGTGCTTTTGCAAAAGATTCAAAACTTGTTCTAATCTAGCATCATGCACTTCCTCATTCTCTCCACATACAATAATGTCATCTAAAAAACTAGCCGCACCTTCAATGTTAACTAACAACTGGGACATGAATCTCTGAAAATTGCTGGAGACGAGGAGAGTCCAAAAGGAAGTCTTTTATACTTAAATAACCCCTTGTGGGTATTAATCACTAACAATTTCTGGCTCTCCTCCTCTACAGGAATTTGCAAGTAAGCATCCTTCAGGTCAATCTTAGAAAAAATTGCTCCTTTGCAGACCACTGACAATAACTTAATTAACCCTATCTTAATTATGGTATCTGTGCATGGGGTCTACCACTGCAAACCACCTTAAGCCCATCATCACCCAGCAAAAATCTGCTATCAGAATAATAACTAACTCTGCTTTCAGACAACACTCAGCTCCCTTGTTTAAATCCCTAAACTTGCTAAATATTAACTCCCTCCACACATTCTCTTGTGTCAACTACATCTACAAAACCCTGTTCTTAAATGCAAACCATGCTCTGAAACTCTCTCTGGACAGATGTAATAGGACCCATTATCACCACACCAGAAATAAATATCTCTTTGATATCCCCAGGGTCAAACTTAATCTGTGTAAACACTCTATGCAAATTAAGGGACCTAGTCTATGGAACTCACTCCCTAGTGAATTGAAAAACTGTAAAACTTTTGCCTTATTTAAAAACAAAACCAAAAAGTACTTAATTTCATCTTCTTAGTTTCCTACACTGAGCTTTATTTTTGCTCTGTATCTAGTGTTACCCAATCTCCTAATTCTTATGTACTTAACCCAAACAACCTTATCATTGTGTTCATTGCTGTCTTCCTTTATGTGCTAGCCATTTGCTGTATTGTGCCTACCAAATTTTGTCAACTACCATTCAAGCTTTCATTGCAATCAATCTTAGCTACCTAAGTGCTTTATTATACTGTACCTACAATTTTCTCTCATCTTTTTTTTTTTTTTTTTTTTTTTTCTTTTTTCTTTTCTTGCCATGTAACTGTTATTATTTCCTTTTTATAATTTTTGCTAGTATTTACCTACTAAAAATTTTCTTAGATTAAGGACCTGCCCGAAATGCTGCGCGTACTAGTGGCTTTACAAGATTGTAATTACCATATTATATATTCTCACATTCCCAATGTACCTTCTTGTATATGAATAAATAAATAAATAAATAAACTCATCTATCTTAGGTAAAGGATACTTCTCACAGTGTATGCGGTTGTTCAGTTCCTTGAAGTCTGCACAGATTCTCAAAGACTTCCTATCTGCCTTCAACACTGGTACAATTGGGGCTGCCCACTCACTATGTGTAATTGGCTCTAAGATGCCTTCTGCCACATGCTTTTCCAGGGCTGATTCTACCAATTGATTATAATGAAACGGCACTGTTCTTGCCTTGAAAAATTTAGGTGAAGCCCCACTTTTCAGGTGAATTTTTGCAACCATGCTATTAATTGGCTTATCTGCCTCCACTGAATATTTATCTAACGTTTGTTCGGCACTTTTAATTGTTTTAACTATTGACAATTCATCTAGGCCCGCCAAGATAATTCCCACTTTTTCCATGAGATCCTTACCACATAGGCTAGGATTATGTGAATCCACTACATAAAAATCCTGGACAATTTCTTTTCCATTATAACCTACTTTTGCCGACACCTTGCCATAGACCTTAATCGGTACATTATCATAAGCACTTAAAGATTTTTTACCTGGTTTTACATTCAATTGCAAGGTATCTGCCCAATCTCTAGACAATGTTGACACTGCCGCACCAGTGTCCAGTTCCAAGGGAACTAACTTCCCATTAATTACAAAATTCACCACTTGTGACTTCACTGAACATACCTTTTCTTTCACCGAATATAGTCGGTTTTCCTCACCTGCAGCTTCTTCAGACGGTTTACCTTCCTCTACCGCCTTGACTACAGTACCACTACCTCTTCTTCCTGCATTACCTGGTCGTCTCCTCTCCCAGGCCTTGTTGTTCCTGTTCAGAAATTCCCTACACACTCTCTGCAAGTGTCCCTCCTTGTTACAAAAGTTGCATATATATGCACGAAACTTGCACTTGCTACTTATGTGCCTGTATCCACAGTGTTTGCATCTGGTCTGGCCCTGTACGACCATAATTTCCTGAGTAGAAGTCTTACTTCCAAAAGCCCTTTCCAGGTTCAATATCTTCTCGAGCACTGTCCATGAAGTCATCGATTGTAAATCCAAATTTTCTGCCACCAGGTTAGGGAAATGATTCTCCTTTTCCACTGCCATGAACAACTGGTCCCTAACCCTACCGTCCAACTGTGCTCCTTAGTTGCAGAGGTTACCCAAAGCCTTCAACTCCGCAAATATATCCTGTACTGATTCGTGCTGCTTTTTCGTCCTCTTCAGGAAATCCATCAAACTCCTGTGATATGATGGTTTCACCACATACTGACGTTTAGGCAGAGCAATCAGGTCTATATAGGTCTTCGTGTGCGGTAACTCCGGTGCACACAAATTCCCGAGAACACTATATGCTTCCGAGCCCAGTGAAACTAAGAGTACCGCTTTCTTGTTGGCGTCCTCCTTAATCTCCCGGCACTGAAAGTGTGCTTCCAGCAGGCTGAGCCACAGGTCCAACGAGATCTTGGCAGTGTTTAACGGCTCCATTGACATGAGCGGCGTAGTCATTGTCATGGTGGTAGCACACTGTACTCGTATGCAGTTCAATTTCATCGTCACTCTCACTGTCTCGCTGTCTGTTAATATTTCTCCGTTTCTTTCTGTTCATTGCTACTTCAAACGGTCTGTTATCATCTTGTCTGTCCTCCTCACTACCACTTAGGCATACCGCCTGAGCCATTTCTTCGACACTGTCAACAATCGAGAACAAATTCACAATATCCTGTATCACCACGTGCAAAAACGAAGAGTGTGGGGCAAGACTCCACCTCCCACCAAGAGCGCCAACCCCGTGACCGCACACGACCGTGGTCCGGACACAACTGACAAATGCATGATAGGGCTGATAAGTTAGCCAAAGAATCTGCCTTTAAAGGAGCCGTTGAGTGTAACCTTGGATTGTCAATGAGCAATCTGAGAGCAGCAGTACACCGAGAACTTCAACAAGATCTTGTAGATCTGAGACAAAGTGAAATTGACACCAGTAATTCCATCTATCATCATACTATCATGCAAGAGGAGCCCCACATCTATGGATCATCCAATAAAATCAGCACACTTCTAGATGTTACTACTGCTCGGCTTAGACTCGGTTACAAGTATCTCTGGGAATTCTCATTATCTGCTGATGTAAACCTAACCAAATGTAAACTGTGTCAACAAAATTGTTCGCACACCCTCCGTCACTATGTGATGGAGTGCGAAAAGATTCGTGAATTTAGAGACAATTCTATAACCAATGTTCCAGCGATGTGTAAAAATTTCATTCAAAATGATCTGCTACCAGAAATTCTAACCAAATATCCCCAGTTTGCTAACTGTAGGTAGTAACTGAGTGATTGTAACCTATCCACTGCTGCCCACTGGATGGGGGGCGGTGTGCAGGACAAACATATAAATTGTGACACTAGCTCTCCACATATGTCAGTTGCTTAATTTAGAACCTGTATTTGAGGTCGATCTCGAACCCATTGTTGATGTGACGACTTATATTGAATTTTGTAACTAGCTCATCAAGATTGTAACTTGCTTAGCTAAATAAATTGTGGGGCTCAATCCCTGAGCCCATTATGTGC
This sequence comes from Procambarus virginalis, assembly GCA_020271785.1. Taxonomy (NCBI): domain Eukaryota; kingdom Metazoa; phylum Arthropoda; class Malacostraca; order Decapoda; family Cambaridae; genus Procambarus; species Procambarus virginalis. The sequence continues at coordinate 11,535 of WNGS01016160.1, read as the reverse complement.
CTCTGTAACCCTTTCCACTACCGCCCACGGGATGGGTATGGGGTGCATAATAATAAACTAAAACTAAGTTGTCGAAGGGAGGGTCGGTAACACCCCGGCAAACACTAAGGGGGAGAGAGTCGCGTTATTCCTGTTGTTAGCTTGGCTGTTGTTTTTTTTTTTTTTTTTTTTTTTTTTTTTGAGATATATACAAGAGTTGTTACATTCTTGTACAGCCACTAGTACGCGTAGCGTTTTGGGCAGGTCCCGGAATACGATCCCCTGCCGCGAAGAACCGTTTTTTCATCCAAGTACACATTTTACTGTTGCGTTAGACAGAGGCTACAGTTAAGGAATTGCGCCCAGTAAATCCTCCCCGGCCAGGATACGAACCCATGACATAGCGCTTTGCGGAACGCCAGGCGAGTGTCTTACCACTACACCACGGAGACTGCATAAGGGTTCATCCTGATAGGTGTGCTATCTTTCTTTGCGGCCTTACCGAGCTTAGAATTGTTTTGCATGGTAGCAGCAGAGATGTACGCAGGCAGATGGGGTAGACTGGATGTGGCAGCAGCAAACGTCAGGTTAGCTTCCTCCAGGGAGCAACACTAATGAGGTCGAGATGAGCTAGTAGGTTAGGTTTTGTCGTATATTTCGATCACATTTAGGTCACTGGGTACTTAGCTACCTTGTGGGGTTGTTACGTCATGTTTGGGATGTTGTGGGCTCAAGGAGCAGCTGATAAAGTTGGAGGGGCAGCACGGTCATCAGGAGCAGATGAGCGTTCGAGCGTACGAGGAGTACGCTTTGTTAGCGTGAGTATGTTTTGCTAACATCAATGGGATCACCACATTTGTGGACAGGGGCTACTCTCGTTTTTTTAGAATATCTGGAAAGGTTTGGAGTTCTGCAGACAGCAGACTACGACCGCATCCAGCTACAACGCTCTCGCTCCCCGAGTTCAGACACTCGCAATTCCTAATCGAGCCGCCACGCTCTCCCGCATAGAGCTCCACGACTCCGGCCTCACTCTGCTCTCTGCTCTGCTCCAGGCTTCGTCTCAACGTCTACGACACTGCTGTATCCAGGACTACTAAATAAATATGAAACTCGCTAAACACTGTGTATCTAATCAACCCAACAACGTAACATAATCGTACGTTACATTGGTGACCCCTGAGAGTTTCGACGATACCCAGCCACGATGGACTACAACATGGATTCTCTCTTGACCTTCACTCCTGCTGCTGCTTGCTGTGGACCACAGCCACCTGTCATGGTACGTTGCTAACACCCTCGACAAAGCTATGATTTTCATCACGATCATCTCTGCATCTCTGCTATGGCTTGATGTTCCACGATCGTTACTCACTCATCTGACAGTTTCATCAACAACTACATCATGTGGGATCTACAGCCTGGCCTGCCGACTCTCCGTCGCTGCCAGGACACTGCTTGTTCTACAGGGACTCCCACGACAGCTGCTCTTTCGCCAGATTCATCTACACGTTCACTGCATTCTGATACTCTGCCGACTCAAGCACCTTGCGCAGTACAGGACTTACAGCTTGCGTTTCCGACTCTTCGTCGCCTCCAGGACAATTCAGCTCTAGCAGTGATTCCCTCGTTGTCCTAACTACGTGTCTACATTACCTCCTATTGTCCTGGTGCCCGAGCCCATCCGCCCCGGATCTAAATGTTCCACCAGCGAACAAAGGACGCAACAATCATGCACATTCTTCTCTCCTGCTACATCGAGCTTGTCCACACACTGCCTGCATCTTTTGGTACCGGATTACATGTTCCACAACGACCACGTATTTTTTGTTATATTGTTTTCTTCCATTCCCTGGCAGGGGGAGTCCTGTAGCGAGTTAATCTTATACTCGCTCCATTATCTCATTATCTTAATGCATTACTAATCACACAAGCTACAATCCTTTCCCCTATTACAGATAATACTCTTCTCACCTTGTTGGAGGGAGCTGAGGTGTAATCACCATATAACCCAGCGATGGGAGAACAGCAAACCAGTACAATCTCCAGTCAAGAATGTAGTACTCGGCTTGGGCAGTTCTAGTCGACCCAAGACGCTACAGCTTCGACACAAAGCAGACAGCAGACTACCACCGCATCCAGCTACAACGCTCTCGCTCCCCGAGTTCAGACACTCGCAATTCCTAATCGAGCCGCCACGCTCTCCCGCATAGAGCTCCACGACTCCGGCCTCACTCGACAGCTCTCTGCTCTGCTCCAGGCTTCGTCTCAACGTCTACGACACTGCTGTATCCAGGACTACTAAATAAATATGAAACTCACTAAACACTGTGTATCTAATCAACCCAACAACGTAACATAATCGTACGTTACAAACTCAAAAGCATTGTCAGAGGCTGAAAGCAGACTATCATTATTTGACAGGAGTATTGGTTTGTTATTTAAAATCTTCTTTAATCCCAATATTTGTGAAATTGTGCTCCATGTTTTCTTAATGTTGCCCTTTGTGTGAGTAAATTTATATTCGTAGTATTTAATTTTGGCTCTCCTAATTATTTTAGATAACAATGATGAGTAATTCTTTGAAAATTCTTTGGAGACGATTCCTAACCTATACTTCTTCTCAAGGTCATGTTTTTTTATTAATGGATTTAAGTATCCCCTTTGTAAGCCAAGGATTGTTTAGCCTTTTTGTTGTGACTTGTTTTGTTAGCATAGGACAGTGGGCGTTATAAAGGCTGAGAGTTTTTTGAAGAAAAGATTGCACTGCTAGGTTGATGTCCCCTATGTTACCTAATTCGGACTCCCAGTTGACATTAGCAGCAGCAGCTATAAAATTGCCTATGGCAGTTTCATTGTGTAGCCTAAAGCTTATCTCCCTTGTCTCTAAAGGTGGTTTGTTAATATTAGGAGAAATGTGGGGTAATGGTCTGTAGTGCTATCGATGATTATCCCTGAGGTAAGCGGAGAGGTTATGTTGGTCCAGATGTGATCAAGAGCTGTGGCAGTACTATCAGTAATTCTAGTAGGTCTAGTGATTAAGGGTATGAGGAAGCAGGAAATCATACAGTTGAGGAAGCTGGCAGCAGTAGGGTTTTCAGGCTCACAGAGGTCAATATTAAAGTCCCCTGCGATAATTAGATGGTTTTTGTTCAGTCTGTTATCTAGTATTAGATTTCTAAGATTAGAGTTGAATTCGGACACATCAATGTTAGGAATTCTATAGACTGCTCCCACAGTCAGGACAGACTCAGCACCCTTGACTCTGAAACTGGCAAAGATATACTCCCCACAGTAGTCTCTAGTTCTAATTACTTTTAAGCATGTTAGTTCTTGGTGGTAGTAAAGAGCAGTACCACCACCTCTCTGAATTGGTCGACAGTTGTGAATTACTGAGTAGTTTGGCATGTTAAAGAGTTAAGTAGTATCCTCTTTTAACCACGTTTCAGTAAGTAAAATAAAAGAGAATTTGTTGTCAATAGTTTCAATCAAGGCACTAATATCATCGAAGTATTTACTAAGTGATCTTACATTCAAATTAATTACAGAAATATTGTGATTTTGTGTTAATACATTGTTTACATCATGAGCTGTAAAATATCTGCAATTTTGATCATTAAAGTGATGATTGTCATAGATAGTGGATAAGAGGTTTAGTTCTGGGTCTATACTTGCTTGCATAAGAAGGCTGGTTGTAGCAAAACAAGGCAAGAATGGCAATTACAAAACAAAATTTTGATATAAAAGGGGGGGAAATTAAAATATAAACAAGACTATACAAGACAAACACAAAATGGACAAAAAAAAGAAAAATGAGGTAGATTGCTTACAAGTACTCGCAGGTACACTATATTTATTTATTTATTTTATTTATTTATTTATATACAAAAAGATACATTGGGTTTGTGGGAATACATTGAATAGTACAGTATTTACAATCTTGTAAAGCCACTAGTACGCGCAGCGTTTCGGGCAGGTCCTTAATCTAACAGATAATTTTAAGTAGGTAATTTCTATCAGAATTGATAAATGATAACAATTACATTGCAAGAGGAAAATGAGATGAGAGAGCTTAGTAAGTATATTAAAGCACATTGTTATATTAAAGCTCTGATTGATTACATTGACAGCTTGATTGGTAATTTAAACAAGATTAATAGACACCATACTGCAGATTGACAGCACGTATAAGACAGCAATGATCACAATGGTAAAGATGTTCAGATTGGGTACATAAAGATTGGGAGACTGGGTAGCAATAGATACAGATAAACAAGATTAATAAACACCATACAGCAGATTGGCAGCACATATAAGAAGACAGCAATGATCACAATGGTAAAGATGTTCAAATTGGGTGTGGGGGTTTTCTTTTTTTTTTTTGCTTTCACGACTGCAATGCGTACGTCGCCAATGTACATGTGGTAGACGCTTCACGAAACTGTCGGAATTAACAGAAATAGAAAATACGAGAGCAACCGTACAGGGCTTGGGAGCAAGGTCGAGTTAGAGTCCTTGAGAGTCTGTTCTCAGACTAGCCTCACCTGGTCCTGCTCCACGTTGGTCGTTGGAATCTCCTCAATGAAGTAACACTTTAAGGGATTCCTAGGGTCCTCATCAAATTTATAGATTAGTGAATTGGGCAACTCGGTGTTGAAGACACGTAGAGCTGAAGGCTTGAGTAATGTTGACAGTATTCAGAAGTGGTTCAACGGAAACACCGCATAAAGCTTAACAGTAGTTTATTTACTAACTTAACCACTAATACACAGGGTGCTTGATTTACTTTAGATTGGCGTCAGCAAAGCTATGGTTGCATTAGCGAGACTCTTGACGTCTGGCTAATCGACTCGTATCCACTCGTGAAGAAACACCTAACTTAACACAGTTGACAGCCAATCATTAACACGGCAACCTAACTGCCGGTATGCAAAGGGATCACAAGAGTTCCAACCGGATACTCGGTAATGATGATATGCAATAAACACAATGGCACTGTCAATGGGACAGGCAATAACATTCACAATAATAATCACACAATACTAAATGTGTGGTGAATGTGAAGCTCACATTCACAGACGAATGAAATGCCGTGATACCACACAGATAAACATGCATTCACCGTCGATTCACCTATAACCTGCAACAGGTATAAGAAGGTGAGAACTGTGGTTGATACCTCTGATCAACACAGACACAATAAACAATGACAAGATCTTGTACTTACAGATAAGGTACCTTTCCTTACTCACTCAGTCAGGCACATTTATACAAGCACTCGTAGGTGGCCTGATAGCTAATTTCGCTCGTAGACACGGAGGGTACTCACAGTATCTTGAGATGATTTCGTGAGTAGGGCGTGCTGTATGCTTAACAGATAGACACACACACACACACTGGCATTGGCGGTGCGTAAGGTGGTGACGTCACGTAGGAGTGAGGGCGGCGGCGGCGGGCGCTCGAGGTACTGAGGTACACGCTCGGGCGAGTGGCGGCTGTGGTACCATGCAGGTACACTTGTGGTAAAGTCACACACAGGTTACTGAGGCGGCGGCACTGCCTTAGTTCACTCTAAGTCACTCACAACGATCTTTGTCACCAGGGGTTACCTGATACTAGTCTGTTTCGCTCTGGAGATTTGTCACTTTAGGCTTCTAAACAATATATTCACTCGTGATTCTGGGCGAGTGTGGTATATCGCAAAGACGCTGAGGTAACTTGATGGTGAGGAATGGACAGTTGTTCAGTCTATTGGCCGATAGACAGAACAGGACCCGTCCTCTTTGCAAGAGATCCCTCACAAGAATGATTTTGCCTGAAGCTCAGGGCGTCTCATGGGCACACACAAAAAGAGTTACAATTGACCAATAGCATTGCAGCAAATGAGCGGGAACCAGTCATATTAGCTCGTTCGATGAGCAGTAGCAGGAGTGACGTCATGAACACGTCACAACCACGTCATAGCTGGTATTGTCCATCGCGCCGGTTGACACCAGAGGTCAGACGGTCTGGCGTCTACCCTCTGTCTCTCACGCGGGCACCAGCCATGTACTCACTGACCCTTTGGTGGCAAGTATGCTTAACTCCCTGTATCTACTTCCTGCCTGGACATACGGTGGCCTCCGTATTATGACAGTGTTCCTGGTTAAGTGGGCATTCTGGAGATACCCAACATGCCAGATCACTATCCAGGATTAAGAGAGATAGGCTTTGTGCACAAAGATCAGTGCACTGTGTGCTGCAATGAGCTATTCAAGTCAGCTGTGGGAGAATCTTCGGAGACATAATCCCACATCATCCCCCAACAAAGATCGAGTTCCACATGTGGTGCTCATTCAAACCTCACACCGCTGATGGCATGCGCACAAACTAAGTGCACGTTGCGCGGCCGGGTCCAGCAGACCCCATTTTCTATACTGTTAGGCGAGGCGGGTCCTCATCTAGACTATTCTCTTCTGGTAAGTGAGGAATTTCTTCAGTCACCGGATCACATGTGGCTATCTTTTTAGGTCTTGAGCAGGCACTGTGGTCGGACGTAGCTCCAGGTCTGGGTCGGCTCAACGCCTCGAAACCCTGAGTGGCGCTAGTCTGTCCACTGCCTCTCTCCACCTGTGTCATGCCTGAAACATCAGAGACACACTGGGAACCAGTGTCCAGTGATTCGCGTTGCATTTCCTCGCTCATGTCTCCCTCAAGTCGACATCTCGTTTATCACCCCTGACCTACTCAACCAGTCAGCATATACGGCTGAGAGCAGTGGGTTGTCGATCGGCTCTGTCGATGTCGAGCCCCGTGGTCCTCTCCTGCTCTTACATTTTACATGCTGCTTCGGCTTTGTTGATATATCTACAGGAGGGTCCTCATAGCGTTTGAGCATGTTGACGTGGTACTTCTTCTTGGCACCATCGACGTCGAGTACATAGTTTAACAAGTGTGAGCACTCCACTACCGTGAATGGGCCCTTCCACTGCAGCAAGAGCTTGTTCCTGCTGGTGGGAAGTAACAAAAGTGCCTTGTCACCTACACTGAACTTGCGTTCTTTTGCTTTTTTGTTGTATGTTTGCTTCTGATACTCCTTTGCTTTTGCTAGCTGTTCTCGAGCCAGCTGACAGGTGTTCTCCAGCCGTTCCCGTAGATCGATGACGTACTCGTACGTCGTCTTGGTTTCAGGGGTACAGTCATCGCCTTCCCACAGGTTTCTCAGTACCTGCAGAGGGCCTTTAACTGTGCGACCGTACAAAAGCTCGAAGGGTGAGAAGCCTGTGCTAGCCTGTGGCACCTCCCTGTAGGCAAATAACAAAGGGTTGATATACCTGGGCCACTCCCGAGGCTGTTCGATGCACATTCTCTTCAACATCTTCTTGAGAGTGCCATTGAAGCGTTCTACCAAACCGTTTCCCATAGCATGATACGGCGTGGTGAGTGATGCTCTCGCTGTGAGCAGACGTCTGACTTGGTCCATCATCTCGCTGGTAAACTGTGTCCCTCGGTCGCTATGGATCCACTCAGGTATACCAAGGCGACTGAAAAAACCTACCAAGGCTTCCGCTACCGTTGACGTCTCGATGTTCTTCAGGGCAGCTGCTTCTGGGTACCTTGTTGCGTGATCGACCATGGTCAGGATGTACTTACTGCCGTCCGTTGCACTCGGTATGATCGGACCAACCAGATCAATGCTGACCAGCTTGAACGGCTGATCAATGATGGGGAAGGGCTGAAGCTTCCCGGGCTTCACCCGTCCTCGATCAGTGGTGCGCTGACAGGTGTCACACGAGCGAGTGTAACGCTGTATTTCCCCAGTAATTCCTGGCCAGTAGAACACAGCTTGTATCCGCGCACTGGTCTTTGCGTGACCCATATGACCTCCCATCAGAGCTTCATGACCTAAGCGAAACACAGCCAGTCTATGCTCCTGTGGAACAACGAGTTGGTCCCAAGTGTCGTGGGGCGTCTCAACTCTGCGCACCAGTTTCCCATTATGGTGCAAGTACCAGTACTTGCGTTCCTGGTGTCGGAAAACCCTTTTCTCCTCAGCATACTTACGTATCTGGGCTAGTGTTGGGTCGCTCCCTTGGGCATCAATAAACTCCTTTGCAGACACTCCCTGAATGTCTCGTAATTTCAAAGGTTTTTCTGGGCGAGTCGGCTTGTTGCTCTGTGACCTCGTAGTGACAGCTGCCACGAGCGAGTTACCTGTTAATGGAGTTGCTGTCTTCAACCCAGTCATTTTGCTTCTTTCTCCATAACTTCACAGCTTGCCTTCTCTCCCTTATTCTTCAGCTGGGTAAGGGTGTGGTCACTCCCTGTGACGTCATCCCCGGGCGAGTCGCCCTGGCATCAGCTGGCTGAGGGCGGCTGCATACAGCTGAGCAGCGTCCTCACTCTCCCCCGTTTTCTTCGAGGGTGGACTCGGGCAATCAGAGATTCCGGAACATTTCCCAATAAAAATCCATATACAGCACGTTCCTGTTGAACGGCGCGGATTTTACCTTTGATGTAAGGTGTGTCGACCCACACATACACCTCCACCATCTCTTTAGTATAGCCATTTGGGAATTTGACATAGATATGTCTCCCTGTCTCAGATCCTGGCTGTACTAGGCTTTTTCTTACCATGTGAGTAGTGGCGCCTTTGTCACGGAAGATTTTCGCCGATTTTCCGTTAACATTTCCGTCCACCACCTCAAGGGTCCAAGCTAGTGGATCCTTTCCAACGTTGGGATGATTCTTACCACTTGAGCTCACACCTGCTATGTAACCTGATTTCGGTTTTACCTTGCAATCAGCTGCACGATGACCTGGCTTACCACAGGTGTAGCACTTGTGCACATGCTTGTTGGAGGAGTTTCCCTGCTCCCGACACACCAGTCTTAAGCTTAGCTCTATCGCCAATACCTGTAGCATGATGCTTCTCGTGCGGCTTCACCCCTTTCACCTGTCTCCTGGCCCCAGCCCACAGATCAGCTTGCTTGGCCATAGACAGATTTGACACAATTTCTTGCTCTTTGAGCTTGACACGCAGAGACGATTCGCATGCTTCTAAGAACTGTTCACGAATCATCAGTTGATAGAACTCCATGCTCCCAGGAGCAGTCTCCATGAGTTCACAGTAACGGTTTAGACTCGATTCTAACCGCTGTAACATGACACATATGTCTCACCTTTTGCAATTGAGCCCTACGGAAATTCTCTAGCATCCGGTCTGCAGTTATGCCAAAACCGTTCAGCAGCGCTGTTGTCAATGCCTCGTAATCTCCGCGCTGGTGCGGACCCAGACTGTGGTAGATAGTTATGCCCTACCCTTTAACAATGCACTAAGAGCGAGTGCCCACTTTGATCTTTCCCACCCGCAATCAGCGGCGTGACCTTCGAAACGCTTGATGTATGCATCCATCGAGTCGTCCCTCTCATCAAAGTTAGCTAGTTTAGGTAGTTTGACAGTCTTACCTTGTTCAACGTTAGTCTCTGTTGAACGACCACTTGTCTGGTCATCCTGCCTTGCTTGCAACTGCATGCGAGCTATGCGTTCAGTACTTTCTCGGTTCTGCTGATCAGTCCAGTGTTTGTTTTCTCTCTCCTGCTGATCAGTCCACAGTTTACTTTCTCTGTCCTGCTGATCAGTCCAGAGTTTCATAGCTTGCTCTGCTACTTTATTCCCTTCGAATCCCAACTCCCTAACTTGGTTACGGTATTCCTCTAAGGTGAATAATTGCGAGCCTGTAATACCTACTCTTTGAGTTGGTGTCGTCCACAAGGACCTTTTGGGCCGAGATTCTTCCCAATAGAATCCCCCCAACGGAGTATTTAAAGGGCTAGATTCCCGCGTGACTCCGTTTTCTTCCGCAGCGCGCGTGATTCTAGTGACATCATTCTCGGTGACGTCACCCACAGGGGTCTCTACCTCCAAGTTGTCTCTCACTGGGTCTCCCCACTGTGTTATCTCCACTGGGGTCTCACCACCGATAGCTTCATCCAGTGTGATGAGACTCGTGCACGCCACCTCAGCACTACCCTGCATGTGTGCTTGTAGCATCACCTCTTCCACGACCCTCATGTGCTGTTCCACTCGTTCCTTACACTCTAGCTCAGTAAGAGTGTCGTAGTCGTCAGGTCTACGAGCGGTCAAGGCCAGGTGAAGATGCAGGTAGCGCTGTTGTACCACACACTCAGACATACTGGTGGTGTGTGTACCTAACAGGGGTGTTAAACATCCTCTGAATACTGCTCGTCACTTTTGAATTTTCAGGGAAAATTTAAGTGCGAAATTTTACTGTACAACCTAGCTCATAGGTTCCAACTAAGCACACGTTGGGCGCCAGATGTGGGGGTTTTTTTTTTTTTGCTGTCACGACTGCAATGCGTACGTCGCCAATGTACATGTGGCAGACGCTTCACGAAGTGTCGGAATTAGCAGAAATAGAAAATACGAGAGCAACCGTACAGGGCCTGGGAGCAAGGTCGAGTTAGAGTCCTGTGGGTCTCTTCTCAGACTAGCCTCACCTGGTCCTGCTCCACGTTGGTCGTTGGAATCTCCTCAATGATGTAACACTTAAGGGACTCCTAGGGTCCTCATCAAATTTATAGTTTAGTGAACAGGCAACTCGGTGTTGAAGACACTAGAGCTGAAGGCTTGAGTAATATTGGCAGTATTCAGAAGTGGTTCAACGGAAACACCGCATAAAGCTTAACAGTAGTTTATTTACTAACTTAACCACTAATACACAGGGTGCTTGATTTACTTTAGATTGGCGTCAGCAAAGCTATGGTTGCATTAGCGAGACTCTTGACGTCTGGCTAATCGACTCGTATCCACTCGTGGAGAAACACCTAACTTAACACAGTTGACAGCCAATCATTAACACGGCAACCTAACTGCCGGTATGCAAAGGGATCACAAGAGTTCCAACCGGATACTCGGTAATGATGATATGCAATAAAACAATGGGACAGACAATAACATGCACAATAATAATCACACAATACTAAATGTGTGTGTATGTGAAGCTCACATTCACAGACGAATGAAATGCCGTGATACCACACAGAAAACACGCATTCACCGTCGATTCACCTATAACCTGCGACAGGTATAAGAAGGTGAGAACTGTGGTTGATACCTCAGATCAACACAGACACAATAAACAATGACAAGATCTTGTACTTACAGATAAGGTACCTTTCTTACTCACTCACTCAGTCAGGCACATTATACAAGCACTCGTAGGTGGACTGATAGCTGGTTTCATTCATAGACACGGAGGGTACTCGCAGTATCTTGAGATGATTTCGTGAGTAGGGCGTGCTGTATGCTTAACAGACAGACACACGCACACACACTGGCACTGCGGTGCGTAAGGTAGTGACGTCACGTACGAGTGAGGGCGGCGGCGGGCGCTCGAGGTACTGAGGTACACGGCGGGCGGAGAGTGGGGGCTGTGGTACCATGCAGGTACACTTGTGGCAAAGTCACACACAGGTTACTGAGGCGGCGGCACTGCCTTGTTCACTCTAAGTCACTCACAACGATCTTTGTCACCAGGGGTTACCTGATACCAG
>WNGS01016146.1:0-16128 GCA_020271785.1 Procambarus virginalis | reverse complement strand
AAGATCTCCCAGAGGGTATAGACTCATTCCTCTCAATGTTTGCTGACGACGCCAAAATTATGAGAAGGATTAAGACAGAGGAGGACAGCTTGAGACTTCAAGAAGACCTGGACAAGCTGCAGGAATGGTCGAACAAATGGCTGTTAGAGTTTAACCCAAGCAAATGTAATGTAATGAAGATAGGGGTAGGAAGCAGGAGACCAGATACAAGGTATCATTTGGGAGATGAAATACTTCAAGAGTCAGAGAGAGAGAAAGACCTGGGGGTTGATATCACGCCAGACCTGTCCCCTGAAGCTCATATCAAGAGGATAACATCAGCAGCATATGCCAGGTTGGCTAACATAAGAACGGCCTTTAGAAACTTGTGTAAGGAATCTTTCAGAACATTATATACCACATATGTCAGACCAATCCTGGAGTATGCGGCTCCAGCATGGAGTCCCTATCTAGTCAAGCATAAGACTAAACTGGAAAAGGTTCAAAGGTTTGCCACCAGACTAGTACCCGAGCTGAGAGGTATGAGCTACGAGGAGCGACTGCAGGAATTAAACCTCACTTCGTTGGAAGACAGAAGAGTTAGGGGGGACATGATCACCACATTCAAGATTCTCAGGGGAATCGACAGGGTTGATAAAGACAGGCTGTTTAACACAAGGGCACACGCACTAGGGGACACAGGTGGAAACTGAGTGCCCAAATGAGCCACAGAGATATTAGAAAGAACTTTTTTAGTGTCAGAGTGGTTGACAAATGGAATGCATTAGGAAGCGATGTGGTGGAGGCTGACTCCATACACAGTTTCAAGTGTAGATATGATAGAGCCCATTAGGCTCAGGAAACTGTACACCTGTTGATTGACGGTTGAGAGGCGGGACCAAAGAGCCAGAGCTCAACCCCCGCAAGCACAACTAGGTGAGTACAACTAGGTGAGTACACACACACACAACACACACACACACCACACACACAACACACACACACACACACACACACACACACACCAAACACACAGGGTGTGTGTGTTCAGGGATGGGATCAGGATGGCAGGTCCTGCCTCACAGGGTTACTTGAATTCTACGACCAGGCAACAAAAATAAGGCAAGAAAGAGAAGGGTGGGCAGACTGCATATTTTTGGATTGTCAAAAGCCTTTGATACAGTGCCACACAAGAGGCTAGTGCGAAAGTTGGAGATGCAGGCTGGAGTGAAAGGGAAGGTACTCCGGTGGATAGAGGAGTACCTAAGCAACAGGAGACAACGAGTCTGTGTGAGGGGTGAAGTCTCAGATTGGCGAGACGTTACAAGTGGAGTCCCGCAGGGGTCAGTCCTTGGACCTATACTGTTTCTGGTATATGTAAATGATCTCCCAGAGGGTATAGATTCGTTCCTCTCAATGTATGCCGACGATGCAAAAATTATGAGGAGGATTGAACAGAGGATGATAGTAGGAGGCTACAAGATGACCTAGATAGACTGAGTGAATGGTCCAACAAATGGCTGTTGAAGTTCAACCCAAGTAAATGCAAAGTAATGAAACTAGGCAGTGGATACAGGAGGCCAGACACAGGATACAGAATAGGGGATGAAGTATTTAATGAAACAGACAGAGAGAAAGATCTAGGAGTTGATATCACACCAAACCTGTCTCCTGAAGCCCACATAAAGAGAATAACGTCTGCGGCATATGCGAGGCTGGCTAACATCAGAACGGCGTTCAGGAACCTGTGTAAGGAATCATTCAGAATCTTGTACACCACATATGTAAGACCAATCCTGGAGTACGCGGCCCCAGCATGGAGCCCGTACCTTGTCAAGCACAAGACGAAGCTGGAAAAAGTCCAAAGGTATGCTACTAGACTAGTCCCAGAACTAAGAGGCATGAGTTATGAGGAAGGGCTGCGGGAAATGCAACTTACGACACTGGAAGACAGAAGAGTAAGGGGGGACATGATCACAACCTACAAAATCCTCAGGGGAATTGACCGGGTAAACAAGGAGAACTATTCAACACTGGAGGGGCGCGAACAAGGGGACACAGGTGGAAGCTGAGTACCCAAATGAGCCACAGAGACATTAGAAAGAACTTTTTCAGTGTCAGAGTAGTTAGTAAATGGAATGCACTAGGCAGTGATGTGGTGGAGGCTGACTCCATACACAGTTTCAAATGTAGATATGATAGAGCCCAGTAGGCTCAGGAAACTGTACACCAGTTGATTGACAGTTGAGAGGCGGGACCAAAGAGCCAAAGCTCAACCCCCGCAAGCACAATTAGGTGAGTACACACACACTTGTTTCAAGTGTAGATATGATAGAGCCCAATAGGCTCAGGAACCTGAACACTTGTTGATTGACGGTTGAGAGGCGGGACCAAAGAGCCAGAGCTCAACTCCCGCAAGCACAACTAGGTGAGTACAACTAGGTGAGTACTTGTTGGAAGGGGTTGAAACAGACATAGAAAAGTTTTTCCGGATTGGCCAGTACAACAAAGACAAAGACCGGTTGATCAAGGTAGTGCTCAATAACGAGTGCATCAAAGAGGACATCCTAGCAAAAAAGAGCAAACTGAAATATGTAACGAATTACAGAGAGGTATTCCTTCAGAGGGACATGACCAGGACAGAGGTAATACAGGCAGCAGATGCAAGGAAAAGGCGCTGGCAGAGGTAAGGGAACCAGGGAACCTCAACCCCCAACCCAGCAATCCCAGAAGGGAGTGTGGAACCCCAACCCAGCACCTCGGGAACCCCAGACTGCGACATCCCAACTCACCACCCCATAGGTAGGGAGTTCCACCATTCCACCCAATTCCACCCTCCCTCCCTACCCCGAGTACCCCCTTCCCTCCTACCCCTTGGTCTTCTGCTCCAAGCCGGCCCAGATACGAACTAATTCCTCCATCCCCCATCCCAGTTCTCAGCCATCCTCCCCCCTGCCCCTCCTTCCCCCCCACCCCCACCTTCCTCAGAACCCCTGGTAACTACCCCACAGGAGGATGAGCCTACCCAAGCAGCAATGCCCATGGAACAGCTTCCTGCACTAGTGGGGAGGGTGGGTGAAAATGGACATAGGAAAGTGAGCTTCAAGGTAATGTACTCAAACATCGATGATATTACCAACAAAGGAAGTGAACTGGCAGAAAGGGCGCAGGAAGAAAACCCAAATGTAATAGGACTCACGGAAACAAAATTGTCAGGAGTCATAACAAATGCCGTGTTTCCAAAGGACTTTTATATAGTAAGGAAAGAGAGAGAGGGGAGAGCAGGAGGAGTGGCTCTGCTGATAAGGAAGGACTGGAGCTTTGAAGAGATAGAAATTCCAGGCTGCGACGGATTCAGAGATCACATAACAGGAACTATGACAATGGGTGGACCTAAGATAATAGTGGCAGTCATTTACAACCCTCCATTAAATGACAGAAGACCTAGACAAGAGTTCGACAGAAACAACATGGCTACCATTAACATAATAGAGAGAGCAGCTTCAGTTGCTTGCAGGAATGGCTCCAGACTCTTAATCATGGGCGATTTCAACCATGGAAAGATAGACTGGGAGAATGGGGACCCACATGGAGGAGAAGACACATGGAGATCTAAACTTTTAGAAGTGAGTACAAGGAACTTTCTGAGCCAATATGTCAAGGGGCCCATAAGAATGAGAGGAAATGACGAACCAGCTAGACTCGACCTGATATTCACCTTAAATGGCTCAGAAATAAGGGAAATCAAATATGAAGCTCCATAGGAATGAGTGACCAGAGTGTATTGATATTTGAGTATCTGGTAGAAGTAGGGATAACCTATCCAAGGATGGGATTGGAAGGAAAAAGACTAAATTACTGAAGAGGAAAATCTGACGAGATGAGGAACTTCCTAATGGGAATACCATGGGAAACAGAACTCAGAGAAAAGACTGTAGAGGATGTGATGGATTATATCATTCAAAAGTGTCAGGAGGCTGCAGACAGGTTTATCCCAGTCCAAAAAGTGAAAAATGAAAAGCAGCAGAAGAATCCGTGGTTCAACCAGGAATGTACAGCAGCGAAGCTATTGAGCAAAAGAACATGGCGAAACTACAGGAACAACAGAACACCAGAGAGCAGGGAGAAATACCAGAGGGCCAGAAATGAGTACATCAGAGTGAGGAGAGAGGCAGTATGAAAATGACATCGCGAGTAAAGCTAAGACCCAACCAAAACTGCTCAATAGCTACATCAGGAGGAAAACAGCAGTGAAGGAACAAGTGATGAAACTGAGAAAAGGGGAGAATAGGTACACAGAGAACGATAAAGAGGTGTGTGAAGAACTCAACAAGAGATTCCAGGAGGTCTTCACAATAGTATAAGGAGAGGTCTCTATCATATCTACATTTAAAACTGTGTATGGAGTCAGCCTCCACCACATCACTGCCTAATGCATTCCATCTGTTAACTACTCTGACACTGAAAAAGTTCCTTCTTACGTCCCTGTGGCTCATGTAGGTACTCAGTTTCCACCTGTGTCCCCTTGTTCGCGTCCCGCCAGTGTTGAATAGTTTATCCTTATTTACCCGGTAGATTCCCCTGAGGGTTTTGTAGGTTGTGATCATGTCCCCCCTTACTCTTCTGTCTTCCAGTGTCGTAAGGTGCATTTCCCGCAGCCTTTCCTCATAACTCATGCCTCTTAGTTCTGGGACTAGTCTAATAGCATACCATTGGACTTTTTCCAGCATTGTCTTGTGCTTGACAAGGTACGGGCTCCATGCTGGGCCCGCATACTCCAGGATAGGTCTTACATATGTGGTGTACAAGATTCTGAATGATTCCTTACACAGGTTCCTGAACGCTGTTCTAATGTTAGCCAGCCTCGCATAATCCGCAGACGTTATTCTCTTTATGTGGGCTTCAGGAGACAGGTTTGGTGTGATATCAACTCCTAGATCTTTCTCTCTGTCTGTGTGTGAGAAAGTCTGTGTGAACGATTCCTTACACAAGTTTCTAAAGGTAGTTCTTATGTTGGCCAGTCTAGCATATGCCGCTATGTGTGTGTGTGTGTGTGTGTGTGTGTGTGTGTGTGTGTGTGTGTGTGTGTGTGTGTGTGTGTGTGTGTGTGTGTGTGTGTGTGTGTGTGTGTGTGTGTGTGTGTGTGTGTGTGTGTGTGTGTGTGTGTGGTGTGTGTGTGTGTGTGAGTATTTGTGTGTGTGTGTACTCACCTAGTTGTACGCACCTAGTTGTACTCACCTAGTTGTGCTAGCGGGGGTTGAGCTCTGGCTCTTTGGTCCCGCCTCTCAACCGTCAATCAACAGGTGTACAGTTTCCTGAGCCTATTGGGCTCTATCAAATCTACACTTGAAACTGTGTATGGAGTCAGCCTCCACCACATCGCTTCCTAATTCATTCCATTTGTCAACCACTCTGACACTAAAAAAGTTCTTTCTAATATCTCTGTGGCTCATTTGGGCACTCAGTTTCCACCTGTGTCCCCTAGTGTGTATGTCCCTTGTGTTAAACAGCCTGTCTTTATCAACCCTGTCGATTCCCCTGAGAATCTTGAATGTGGTGATCATGTCCCCCTAACTGTTCTATCTTCCAACGAAGTGAGGTTTAATTCCCGTAGTCTCTCCTCGTAGCTCATACCTCTCAGCTCGGGTACTAGTCTGGTGGCAAACCTTGGAACCTTTTCCAGTTTAGTCTTATCCTTGACTAGATATGGACTCCATGCTGGGGCTGCATACTCCAGGATTGGCCTGACATATGTGGTATACAAAGTTCTGAATGATTTTTTACACAAGTTTCTGAATTATGTTCGTATGTTGGCCAGCCTGGCATATGCCACTGATGTTATCCTCTTGATATGTGCTGCAGGAGACAGGTCTGGCGTGATATCAACCCCGAAGTCTTTTTCTTTCTCTGACTCCTGAAGAATTTCCTCTCCCAGATGGTACCTTGTATCTGGCCTCCTGCTTCCTACACCTATCTTCATTACATTACACATTACATTACACATTACATTACCACACACCACTGTGTGTGTGTGTGTGTGTGTGTGTGTGTGTGTGTGTGTGTGTGTGTGTGTGTGTGTGTGTGTGTGTGTGTGTGTGTGTGTGTGTGTACTCACCTATTGTACTCAGTACACCCATTAAAGTACTAAAGTACTAGTACTCACCTATTGTGTGTGTGTGTGGGTGTGTGTGTGTGTGTGTGTGTGTGTGTGTCATGACACATTTTTTAAGACATTGGGATGGAGTGGAAGGAAAGTAGAGACCGGGACACATGCAGACCCAAGACTGATTATTGGATCAACACAATTTTATGGATGTCAGACAGATAGTGACCCAATCGGCTATCAACCTGTCACAACTCATTTAGAGATATTAGTCCTCATTAAAAATATTAATATGTTTCGGCATCTTCGCACGCCATAATTCTCTCTGAAGAAGCAATCTGCCTCATACGTTCCGAGTGAGTGAGAATTTTTTTTTGTTTATGGTTCTAGGGAATTAAGTGATATTCCCTAATTGCTTTTGCCTCTAATGAATATAAAATGTCTATTTCCCCTACAAAGTTTTCTTTTGTGGTTAAGATGCGCTCTGCTTCTGACACACCGTGACGAGGCTGCACGAGGCAATCTGTAACTCGTCCCTTATTAGTACAGAAACCTCAAGCCACACAGCCCGTAAGTAGGACCATCTTCCAGCCTCTCCTTCCCCTGGAACACTTGGTGGACCTCAAGAGGACTTCAACGGCACTATGACCTTGATGGACGTCTTGAGGTAAGATGACCCCGGCTGGCAGGTCCACGGAGATTTCAAAATAGTGGCATTATCAATAGGTCTCCATGACTCATATTCTAAGTTTGCTGCTGTCTTGCCATTGAGACAGAGACCACACCAAGGAGCACTACACCAAGGAGCACTACATTGGAGGGACCACACCAAGGAGCACTACACCAAGGAGCACTACATTGGAGGGACCACACCAAGGAGCACTACATTGGAGGGACCACACCAAGGAGCACTACACTGGGGGGACCACACCAAGGAGCACTACACTGGGGGGACCATACCAAGGAGCACTACACTGGAGGGACCATACCAAGGAGCACTACACTGGAGGGACCATACCAAGGAGCACTACACTGGAGGGACCATACCAAGGAGCACTACACTGGAGGGACCACACCAAGGAGCACTACACTGGAGGGACCATACCAAGGAGCACTACACTGGAGGGACCACACCAAGGAGCACTACACTGGTGGGACCGCACCAAGGAGCACTACACTGGAGGGACCACACCATGGAGCACTACACTGGTGGGACCACACCAAGGAGCACTACACTGGAGGGACCACACCAAGGAGCACTACACTGGAGGGACCACACCAAGGAGCACTACACTGGAGGGACCACACCAAGGAGCACTACACTGGAGGGACCATACCAAGGAGCACTACACTGGGGGGACCACACCAAGGAGCACTACACTGGGGGGACCACACCAAGGAGCACTACACTGGGGGGACCATACCAAGGAGCACTACACTGGAGAGACCACACCAAGGAGCACTACACTGGAGAGACCACACCAAGGAGCACTACACTGGAGGGACCACACCAAGGAGCACTACACCAAGGAGCACTACACTGGAGGGACCACACCAAGGAGCACTACACTGGTGGGACCACACAAGGAGCACTACACTGGAGGGACCACACCATGGAGCACTACACTGGGGGACCACACCAAGGAGCACTACACTGGAGGGACCATACCAAGGAGCACTACACTGGAGGGACCACACCAAGGAGCACTACACTGGAGGGACCACACCATGGAGCACTACACTGGAGGGACCACACCAAGGAGCACTACACTGGAGGGACCACACCAAGGAGCACTACACTGGAGGGACCACACCATGGAGCACTACACTGGAGGGACCACACCATGGAGCACTACACTGGGGGACCACACCAAGGAGCACTACACTGGAGAGACCACACCAAGGAGCACTACACCAAGGAGCACTACACTGGAGGGACCACACCAAGGAGCACTACACCAAGGAGCACTACACTGGAGGGACCACACCAAGGAGCACTACACCAAGGAGCACTACACTGGAGGGACCACACCAAGGAGCACTACACTGGAGGGACCACACCATGGAGCACTACACTGGGGGGACCACACCAAGGAGCACTACACTGGAGAGACCACACCAAGGAGCACTACACCAAGGAGCACTACACTGGAGGGACCACACCAAGGAGCACTACACTGGAGAGACCACACCAAGGAGCACTACACTGGAGAGACCACACCAAGGAGCACTACACTGGAGAGACCACACCAAGGAGCACTACACCAAGGAGCACTACACTGGGGTGACATCACCAAGGAGCACTACACTGGGGGGACCACACCATGGAGCACTACACTGGGGTGACCACACCAAGGAGCACTACACTGGGGGGACCACACCAAGGAGCACTACACTGGAGGGACCACACCAAGGAGCACTACACTGGAGGGACCACACCAAGGAGCACTACACTGGGGTGACCACACCAAGGAGCACTACACTGGGGGACCACACCAAGGAGCACTACACTGGGTGACCACACCAAGAAGCACTACACCAAGGAGCACTACACTGGAGGGACCACACCAAGGAGCACTACACTGGAGGGACCACACCAAGGAGCACTACACTGGAGGGACCATACCAAGGAGCACTACACTGGAGGGACCATACCAGGAGCACTACACTGGAGGGACCACACCAAGGAGCACTACACTGGAGGGACCACACCAAGGAGCACTACACTGGAGGGACCATACCAAGGAGCACTACACTGGTGGGACCGCACCAAGGAGCACTACACTGGAGGGACCACACTATGAGCACTACACTGGAGGGACCACACCAAGGAGCACTACACTGGAGGGACCATACCAAGGAGCACTACACTGGTGGGACCACACCAAGGAGCACTACACTGGGGGGACCACACCATGGAGCACTACACTGGTGGGACCACACCAAGGAGCACTACACTGGTGGGACCACACCATGGAGCACTACACTGAGGGGACCACACCAAGGAGCACTACACTGGTGGGACCACACCAAGGAGCACTACACTGGTGGGACCACACCAAGGAGCACTACACTGGGGGGACCACACCAAGGAGCACTACACTGGGGGACCACACCAAGGAGCACTACACTGGAGGGACCACACCAAGGAGCACTACACTGGGGGACCACACCAAGGAGCACTACACTGGTGGGACCACACCAAGGAGCACTACACTGGAGGGACCACACCAAGGAGCACTACACTGGAGGGACCACACCAAGGAGCACTACACTGGAGGGACCACACCAAGGAGCACTACACTGGAGGGACCATACCAAGGAGCACTACACTGGAGGGACCACACCAAGGAGCACTACACTGGAGGGACCACACCAAGGAGCACTACACTGGAGGGACCACACCAAGGAGCACTACACTGGAGGACCACACCAAGGAGCACTACACTGGAGGGACCACACCAAGGAGCACTACACTGGGGGACCACACCAAGGAGCACTACACTGGGGGGACCACACCAAGGAGCACTACACTGGAGGGACCACACCAAGGAGCACTACACTGGAGGGACCACACCAAGGAGCACTACACCAAGGAGCACTACACTGGAGGACCATACCAAGGAGCACTACACTGGAGGGACCATACCAAGGAGCACTACACTGGGGGGACCACACCAAGGAGCACTACACTGGAGGGACCACACCAAGGAGCACTACACTGGAGGGACCACACCATGGAGCACTACACTGGTGGGACCATACCAAGGAGCACTACACTGGGGGGACCACACCAAGGAGCACTACACTGGAGGGACCACACCAAGGAGCACTACACTAGAGGGACCACACCAAGGAGCACTACACTGGAGGGACCACACCAAGGAGCACTACACTGGAGGGACCACACCATGGAGCACTACACTGGAGGGACCACACCATGGAGCACTACACTGGAGGGACCATACCAAGGAGCACTACACTGGAGGGACCATACCAAGGAGCACTACACCAAGGAGCACTACACTGGAGGGACCATACCAAGGAGCACTACACCAAGGAGCACTACACTGGAGGGACCACACCATGGAGCACTACACTGGAGGGACCATACCAAGGAGCACTACACCAAGGAGCACTACACTGGAGGGACCACACCAAGGAGCACTACACTGGAGGGACCACACCAAGGAGCACTACACTGGAGGGACCACACCAAGGAGCACTACACTGGAGGGACCACACCATGGAGCACTACACTGGAGGGACCACACCATGGAGCACTACACTGGGGGACCATACCAAGGAGCACTACACTGGAGGGACCACACCAAGGAGCACTACACTGGAGGGACCACACCAAGGAGCACTACACTGGAGGGACCACACCAAGGAGCACTACACTGGAGGGACCACACCAAGGAGCACTACACTGGAGGGACCACACCAAGGAGCACTACACTGGAGGGACCACACCATGGAGCACTACACTGGAGGGACCACACCAAGGAGCACTACACTGGAGGGACCACACCATGGAGCACTACACTGGAGGGACCACACCAAGGAGCACTACACTGGTGGGACCATACCAAGGAGCACTACACTGGAGGGACCACACCAAGGAGCACTACACCAAGGAGCACTACACTGGGGGACCACACCAAGGAGCACTACACTGGAGAGACCACACCAAGGAGCACTACACTGGAGGGACCACACCAAGGAGCACTACACCAAGGAGCACTACACTGGGGGGACCACACCAAGGAGCACTACACTGGAGGGACCACACCAAGGAGCACTACACTGGGGGGACCACACCAAGGAGCACTACACTGGGGGGACCACACCATGGAGCACTACACTGGAGGGACCACACCAAGGAGCACTACACTGGGGGACCACACCAAGGAGCACTACACTGGGGGACCACACCAAGGAGCACTACACTGGGGGGACCACACCATGGAGCACTACACTGGAGGGACCACACCAAGGAGCACTACACTGGAGGGACCACACCAAGGAGCACTACACTGGGGGACCACACCAAGGAGCACTACACTGGGGGGACCACACCAAGGAGCACTACACTGGGGGGACCACACCAAGGAGCACTACACTGGGGGACCACACCAAGGAGCACTACACTGGGTGACCACACCAAGGAGCACTACACTGGGGGACCACACCAAGGAGCACTACACTGGAGAGACCACACCAAGGAGCACTACACTGGGGGGACCACACCAAGGAGCACTACACTGGAGGGACCACACCAAGGAGCACTACACTGGGGGGACCACACCAAGGAGCACTACACTGGAGAGACCACACCAAGGAGCACTACACTGGGGTGACCACACCAAGGAGCACTACACTGGAGGGACCACACCAAGGAGCACTACACTGGGGGGACCATACCAAGGAGCACTACACTGGAGGGACCACACCAAGGAGCACTACACTGGGGGACCACACCAAGGAGCACTACACTGGGGTGACCACACCAAGGAGCACTACACTGGGGGGACCACACCAAGGAGCACTACACTGGAGAGACCACACCAAGGAGCACTACACTGGGGGACCACACCAAGGAGCACTACACTGGAGGGACCACACCAAGGAGCACTACACTGGGGGACCACACCAAGGAGCACTACACTGGAGGGACCACACCAAGGAGCACTACACTGGGGGGACCACACCAAGGAGCACTACACTGGAGAGACCACACCAAGGAGCACTACACTGGGGGGACCACACCAAGGAGCACTACACTGGAGGGACCACACCAAGGAGCACTACACTGGAGGGACCACACCATGGAGCACTACACTGGTGGGACCATACCAAGGAGCACTACACTGGGGGGACCACACCAAGGAGCACTACACTGGAGGGACCACACCAAGGAGCACTACACTAGAGGGACCACACCAAGGAGCACTACACTGGAGGGACCACACCAAGGAGCACTACACTGGAGGGACCACACCATGGAGCACTACACTGGAGGGACCACACCATGGAGCACTACACTGGAGGGACCATACCAAGGAGCACTACACTGGAGGGACCATACCAAGGAGCACTACACCAAGGAGCACTACACTGGAGGGACCATACCAGGAGCACTACACCAAGGAGCACTACACTGGAGGGACCACACCATGGAGCACTACACTGGAGGGACCATACCAAGGAGCACTACACCAAGGAGCACTACACTGGAGGGACCACACCAAGGAGCACTACACTGGAGGGACCACACCAAGGAGCACTACACTGGAGGGACCACACCAAGGAGCACTACACTGGAGGGACCACACCATGGAGCACTACACTGGAGGGACCACACCATGGAGCACTACACTGGGGGGACCATACCAAGGAGCACTACACTGGAGGGACCACACCAAGGAGCACTACACTGGAGGGACCACACCAAGGAGCACTACACTGGAGGGACCACACCAAGGAGCACTACACTGGAGGGACCACACCAAGGAGCACTACACTGGAGGGACCACACCAAGGAGCACTACACTGGAGGGACCACACCATGGAGCACTACACTGGAGGGACCACACCAAGGAGCACTACACTGGAGGGACCACACCATGGAGCACTACACTGGAGGGACCACACCAAGGAGCACTACACTGGTGGGACCATACCAAGGAGCACTACACTGGAGGGACCACACCAAGGAGCACTACACCAAGGAGCACTACACTGGGGGACCACACCAAGGAGCACTACACTGGAGAGACCACACCAAGGAGCACTACACTGGAGGGACCACACCAAGGAGCACTACACCAAGGAGCACTACACTGGGGGGACCACACCAAGGAGCACTACACTGGAGGGACCACACCAAGGAGCACTACACTGGGGGGACCACACCAAGGAGCACTACACTGGGGGGACCACACCATGGAGCACTACACTGGAGGGACCACACCAAGGAGCACTACACTGGGGGGACCACACCAAGGAGCACTACACTGGGGGACCACACCAAGGAGCACTACACTGGGGGGACCACACCATGGAGCACTACACTGGAGGGACCACACCAAGGAGCACTACACTGGAGGGACCACACCAAGGAGCACTACACTGGGGGGACCACACCAAGGAGCACTACACTGGGGGGACCACACCAAGGAGCACTACACTGGGGGGACCACACCAAGGAGCACTACACTGGGGGGACCACACCAAGGAGCACTACACTGGGGTGACCACACCAAGGAGCACTACACTGGGGGGACCACACCAAGGAGCACTACACTGGAGAGACCACACCAAGGAGCACTACACTGGGGGGACCACACCAAGGAGCACTACACTGGAGGGACCACACCAAGGAGCACTACACTGGGGGGACCACACCAAGGAGCACTACACTGGAGAGACCACACCAAGGAGCACTACACTGGGGTGACCACACCAAGGAGCACTACACTGGAGGGACCACACCAAGGAGCACTACACTGGGGGGACCATACCAAGGAGCACTACACTGGAGGGACCACACCAAGGAGCACTACACTGGGGGGACCACACCAAGGAGCACTACACTGGGGTGACCACACCAAGGAGCACTACACTGGGGGGACCACACCAAGGAGCACTACACTGGAGAGACCACACCAAGGAGCACTACACTGGGGGACCACACCAAGGAGCACTACACTGGAGGGACCACACCAAGGAGCACTACACTGGGGGACCACACCAAGGAGCACTACACTGGAGGGACCACACCAAGGAGCACTACACTGGGGGGACCACACCAAGGAGCACTACACTGGAGAGACCACACCAAGGAGCACTACACTGGGGTGACCACACCAAGGAGCACTACACTGGAGGGACCACACCAAGGAGCACTACACTGGGGGGACCACACCAAGGAGCACTACACTGCAGGGACCACAAAAAGGAGCACTACACTGGAGGGACCACACCAAGGAGCACTACACTGGAGGGACCATACCAAGGAGCACTACACTGGAGGGACCGCACCAAGGAGCACTACACTGGTGGGACCATACCAAGGAGCACTACACTGGTGGGACCGCACCAAGGAGCACTACACTGGTGGGACCGCACCAAGGAGCACTACACTAGTGGGACCGCACCAAGGAGCACTACACTGGTGGGACCGCACCAAGGAGCACTACACTGGTGGGACCGCACCAAGGAGCACTACACTGGGGGACCACACCAAGGAGCACTACACTGGAGGGACCACACCAAGGAGCACTACACTGGGGGGACCACACCAAGGAGCACTACACTGGTGGGACCACACCAAGGAGCACTACACTGGAGGGACCATACCAAGGAGCACTACACTGGTGGGACCACACCAAGGAGCACTACACTGGGGGGACCACACCAAGGAGCACTACACTGGTGGGACCCTACCAAGGAGCACTACACTGGAGGGACCACACCAAGGAGCACTACACTGGAGGGACCATACCAAGGAGCACTACACTGGAGGGACCACACCAAGGAGCACTACACTGGAGGGACCACACCAAGGAGCACTACACTGGAGGGACCACACCAAGGAGCACTACACTGGGGGGACCACACCAGGAGCACTACACTGGGGGGACCACACCAAGGAGCACTACACTGGGGGGACCACACCAAGGAGCACTACACTGGGGGGACCACACCAAGGAGCACTACACTGGAGGGACCACACCAAGGAGCACTACACTGGGGGGACCACCCAAGGAGCACTACACTGGAGGGACCATACCAAGGAGCACTACACTGAGGGACCATACCAAGGAGCACTACACTGGAGGGACCACACCAAGGAGCACTACACTGGTGGGACCGCACCAAGGAGCACTACACTGGAGGACCACACCAAGGAGCACTACACTGGAGGGACCATACCAAGGAGCACTACACTGGAGGGACCATACCAAGAGCACTACACTGGAGGGACCACACCAAGGAGCACTACACTGGTGGGACCGCACCAAGCAGCACTATACTGGAGGGACTACACCAGGAGCACTACACTGGAGGGACCATACCAAGGAGCACTACACTGGAGGGACCACACCAAGGAGCACTACACTGGAGGACCATACCAAGGAGCACTACACTGGAGGGATCATACCAAGGAGCACTACACTGGAGGGACCACACAAGGAGCACTACACTGGTGGGACCGCACCAAGGAGCACTACACTGGAGGACCATACCAAGGAGCACTACACTGGAGGGACCACACCATTGAGCACTACACTGGGGGACCACACCAAGGAGCACTACACTGGAGGGACCATACCAAGGAGCACTACACTGAGGGACCACACCAAGGAGCACTACACTGGAGGACCATACCAAGGAGCACTACACTGGAGGGACCACACCAAGCAGCACTATACTGGAGGGACCACACCAAGGGCACTACACTGGGGGGACCACACCAAGGAGCACTACACTGGAGGGACTACACCAAGGAGCACTACACTGGAGGGACCACACCAAGAGCACTACACTGGGGGGACCACACCAAGGAGCACTACACTGGGGTACTACACCAAGGACACTACACTGGAGGGACCACACCATGGAGCACTACACTGGAGGGACCACACCAAGGAGCACTACACTGGAGGGACCACACAAGGGCACTACAACTGGAGGGACCACACCCAGGAGCACTACACTGGGGAACTACACCAAGTAGCACTACACTGGAGGGACCACACCAAGGAGCACTACACTGGAGGGACCCTACCAAGGAGCACTACACTGGAGGACCACACCAAGGCACTACACTGGAGGGACCACACCAAGGAGCCCTACACTGGGGTACTACACCAAGGAGCACTACACGGAGGGACCACACCATGGAGCACTACACTGGAGGGACCACACCAAGGAGCACTACACTGGAGGGACCACACCAAGAAGCACCGTGCGCTCTTACGCCATAATATTCGGAACTTTATAGTTATGTACCAAAGACGGTAATGAACACATGATGG
>WNGS01016139.1:0-11953 GCA_020271785.1 Procambarus virginalis | reverse complement strand
TTTTTGCCAAATTTCTTACAAATGAATAAAAAAATAATGATATTTTCACCAAATTTCATGGTAAAATCAATGACTTAATTTTTATTTAAATTGTCATAGTCGTTTCAGCTCCCTGCACAAGCGATATGTGTTGACACTAATGATGTTGTTGACACTATTTGATATTGATATTGACACTATATTGTTGACAATACCATTGATTTCAGTTTTTCTCTGAACAAACTTATTTATTTAATCTCATCTCTTCTCTTCTTGTTTTCTTCCAAAACAGGATTTTTCTGTTTAATGTTTTAAAGTCTCCTAACCCCATATCTGAAATACGGAGGTAAGACCTTTCTATCCAACCTGGACCATTATCAAATCGTGCAAAGAAAGAGTATAATAAAAGGTCAATTATATAGGTAAGAATGTAAGGCGAAAGACGAGAAGGTTGAAGTATAATATTGTAGTCATAGAATAAAGAAAACTGCAGTAGCCTAATGGCGAAGAGAAACATAAAATGGAACATAAATAAATAAAGGGGAGGTTAGGGGGTTAAAGCCAAGTCGGATCACGTTGTTAAGGAATTTACAGCATCTATGTACTGTGATAGACAAGAGTCGACAGCAACAAAGCCACGACTAAGGCTCATATTGGACATGTGTTGAGAGCAGATTCGACAAGACGGCATCTGTGAAGAACAGAGGCAAGAAAGATGATTTTATAAAAAGACCAATATGTATTTTTCTGATGTGTTGGTTTGATATCTAATTATCAGCCACATATTGTAACTTACTCTCTGTATTTGATTGTATTTAGTGCTTAGACACGAAAATACTTACAGTTATGAGCAGAACTCTTGAGGACAGCACTACTTATAATATACTTCATACAATGACAAGCGTGAACAACTTTTGAATACAAATATGAACAAATGTGTTTACCTTCTCCATGGTGATAGCTGCTGTATATCCATTTGCCTGGAAGTCAAGTTCTTACCTTCATGATAGTCGGATATTACTTTATTTCTTGATTGCAACTATAAGCAACATCACCTATTTTCGTATGGCAGACGGGTCACTAAAAGTTAAGAAGATCCAGCAAGTGCCAGAACAATGGGTACAAGACCCGGGTACACTCGTCGAGTGGGACTCCTCTGCAGGTGGTCCTCTTCAAGTAGGTGTTCACTGGGTTAAGATTCACTTGGGCCACAAGAGTCCCTTGATGCAAATGAAGCAAAAGAACTCTCAGAGTCTCATTATAATTTATGGAATTCGTGGCTTTATAAGCTTGTATGATGTTAAAGATACAGGAAGAAATGATATGAGCTGGAGACACCAATGCGAGTACTTTATTCAATAATTTACTTGCTAGTACACAGCGGTGCATTATTCGAGATTGGTGCCAGCGAAGATAAATCACACCAGAGACATATGGAACGTCTGATGAATGACGGCTCCCTTAGGAACAAAATCTTACTTAAAACTTTCAATACAAGCAAACATTAATTTCCTATTTACTACAGGTATACAAAACTAGCGTGGGGCTTAGGAGCCCAATGGATGCTCGGGTAATTGCATATACAAGCCAATAAATCGCAAGGCTCTGTCCATGGGACAAGCAACTGTCATGCATAACATATTATTTGTCAAAGGAAAGTCAACAACAATAATAGGAAGTAAACTAAATGTGTGGCATGTATCATCACACATACAATAACAGGTAGACCACCATACTACCCCACGGGTAAGTGACCCGTTTACCATCTGGTCTTCCTTATCTCACCTTCACCTGCTGCAGGTGTTGAATAGGCAAGAATAATTGGCAAATCACGCAGAACTGCGCGCAGAGAGACCGTAATATAACAACAACATATGCTGTACTACAGAACCCTGACCTCGTCCACAATCATGCAAATACCCATACCATCAGCTCTACAGGTGGTCTGGTAGATGATTTACTTCCTCGTCCACAAGTGGCAACATGGAGTATGGGAGTCTTCTCAGCACTATTTCAAATGGGAAACTGTGCTAGACTTCACAGCAGTTGTATTGGCTTCTTATAACTACCTCACCTGGCAAATGTGCAAGGTACACACTGAGAGGTTGCAACACATACACGCACACGACTGCGACTGCACGTGATCACATGCAACATGGCTGATGGTGTCACATGGCGTGGCTGACAGCCAGGCAGTGGCTGCCGACACAGCAGCCACTGACACGGAGAGCCTTTACATAGCTCTAAAAGACTTTCATAGCTTCAGTCCTCTGCGTCCTCGATATCCCGAGTAATGGGGTCCCTTTCTCTTTCTCACAGTCGGCGCGGCGGCCTCGTGTTCCCCGCAAGCGTTCCAGTGTTATTCAAATTTACAATATTCTCCCCTGCATCCATATATTAGTTTGTTAGTCCTGTATTGTATTTCAACATTTACCACTAATCTCCAGTCGTAAATTTAAGTCGCCGAATGTACATGGAAATGGTTATCTTAATATTCTTAACACTACTTTCCTTAATTTTGCAGGGACCTCAGACATTGTTAATGCATCCTATACGCGCGGAAACATTGGCTACTGTCTCGGCGGCACTTTAAAATCTGTCCATTGGTATTTGTTCGTACTTTTCTTTCGTGAATATGAGTTTGTTCTTTCATGAATATGTCAAATTAAGTTTTTGCCATATGAGAAAGGTGCCTTCAAACGCCCTTCCTTACAGTGCATGCATGCATCTGGGCTAGGTGTACCGCAAGGTGCTTTGCACTTCTCAGCAGTGGGAACCAATCTCCCACAATGATTATATCTGATCTTTCCAGTTGGCTGGAAGACATCTGCTTACCTTCTCCATGATCTTTGTTGCTCCTTCCAATTGGCTGAAAGACACGTGCTTACCTTCTCCCTGGTCATTTATGCTCCTTCCAATTGACTGAGGAGAAGCACGTGCTTACCTTTTCCATGATAACAGTTGATCCTTCCAGTTAGGCTGGAAGACACAGGCTTACCTTCTCCCTGGTTATTTATGTTCCTACAGTTGGTCGGAAACTCGTGCCTACCTTCTCCATGATTAATGCTGCTCCTTCCAGTTGAGTTCTTGACATGGCCCCAAACATTTTTTTTGCTTCACCATCATTCATCCAATCATCTTCAAAAACGTGCCAAGCTTTCGTAATGTCATGCTCTGGAAGGGCTCTCTCCACAACAAGGAAGCGGCATGCAGCTTCCAAGTTCCGTCAGCACCAGGCGGGCGTGAGGGATATCCATGCCTCGACGTCTGTCAAACATCTTGAAGCCCCGGGTCCGTAGATCCTCCAACAGTAGGAGCTCCTTCCCCGTCTCGCAAGAAGTGTAGTAAGTCTTAGCAATTCTGTTGAGGGTACACAGTTGATAGTTTACCTCCAGCTAAAGAAACATTTTTACAAGATATTATTCTCAGTCTCGCCTGTAAGGTCGTCTGCAATTGGTGGGCGAGAGTATATGCAATGGTGAAGCCGGTGACCCAGCAAGTCAAAGACAAAAATAATTCAGAAGAATTATCTAAAAATTTATGGAAATGATGGGTTTGTAACTTTTAGTATATTTACATAGAAGATGGCTTGGTATTGGGCTTCGGTGCAGTCAACTGCACGAGAGCTGTTAAGGCTGCGACACTACCATAATGACCAACCTGTATGTATACTTTAACCAGGAAAATAATTCAGGACTAAGGTAAACACAAATGTTGTTTACACCGAGAGGTGGGCTTGGTGCCCTGACACTCTCTCAAGGGTTACTGAGGCCACACAAGTGTTTACTGACCAATCAACAATCATACTTTAGTCCTGGACATAGTCCAGGACTAGAAATCTCTCAGTGTACGTACTCCATTAAATAGGACACCCTTTCTTATATATTTATTCTTCTAAGAATATAAAACACCTCAGTCTATGTTGACCAAACCACACACTAGAAGATGTAGAAACGACGACGTTTCGGTCCGTTCTGGACCATTATCAAGTCGTATCATTATCACATACGACTTGATAATGGTCCACGACGGACCGAAACGTCGTCGTCTCTTCATCTTGTGGTGGGCGGTATGATCATTAGATCTTCAGCACGTTATTGTGACTCATCGTCTACCTTAGTCTATATCCCTTTGACAACAAACGTGAAATGCAGAATTTCTTATTCTGTAATTAAGAAAATATAACATAATATTGAATAAGGATATAATTTTTATATACAAAGTACTAGATTTGTTAAATCCACTACTTACCCAATTTCATGATGCCCCAACTCCTTCAATATTTTGTTCATCCAAGGCACAATTTCAGCAAGACAGGCGTCTTCTCGCTTAAAGCTCTTACGCACCATGTCACTAAACGCCCCATGTTCTGAGTCCGCATCATCTTGGCGACGAAGGTGGTCTCCTTCTGGAGTCTCCCAAGGTGTACTGCACCACCACGCTGGTCACCAGGCAGGCGTAGTTGTCGCCCTTGTTGGTGAAGTCCTTGATCTTCCAGGACACCAGCTGGGCGTCGGGGCCCTTGGCGGCCCTCAGGGCCTTCTGGACAATCTCGTCCGTCACTGGATGTTCCTGGACGGCTCCTTCATCTGCCACTAAAAAATAAATTAGTTTAGATCTATTTACTGATGAGCTTGTATACTCAGCCGCGAGGTGCGTTGTTTTACCTCATAATTTCTGAATATATTTATAGATACACATGGAATGCTCACTGTCATCTCCGCTGATTTACATTACCTTTCCCTTCACATCTCAAGATGTTTAAGAGAGCTTCAGCGAAACGTGTGCTTTAGCGACACACATAAGGCCCATTACAATTGAAAAATTAATTTGGAAAGTATGTTTTTCTCCCTCCTTCCAAGTGAAGAACATACGAAATAGAGAAGATTCTTGCAAAGATCATTGATTAAACCCTTAAACCCTTTCGATGATATTCAGTAATACATGTTTATAAGGGAAACCACTTCTTTTTCTCTCTCTTCAAGCACACAAACGCACACACACATGGCCGAGATTGGCAGAGGGTAAAAAGAGGAAATGTTGGCAGTGAATGCCTATAAAACAAGAGGCATGGGTGGAGCTTGAGATACAGATGAGTTATACTGTTAGAAAGTTTCCTTTTGACGTAAGAGTAGTGAGAAAATGGAATGAGTTTAAGAAGCAGGTCGCAGAAGAAAACTCTATTCTATTTT
The DNA here is from genome assembly GCA_020271785.1 of Procambarus virginalis. NCBI lineage: Eukaryota > Metazoa > Arthropoda > Malacostraca > Decapoda > Cambaridae > Procambarus > Procambarus virginalis. The sequence continues at coordinate 6,782 of WNGS01016139.1, read as the reverse complement.
GGAATTGTTATTCATAATTTTGGAATTGTATATGTGAGAAGAAAATAGGACAGTACTCATTGCACTAGACACTGGCCGCTATAAAGGAAGGGGTCCAAGAGCTAAAGCTCGATTATGCAGTACCAAATTGGTGAGTACAAACAGGAGAGCACACACACACATTATTAAGGATAGTCTGTCGTTGTTCTAAACAAGAGAGAGCCTGGACGGTTACCTCGAGAAGTTACCAACCCGCTACTCTCAAAGGAGCACCATTAGATTCTCTCCTCAGAAGTGAGCAGAGAAATTCATAAAAAGCTGGAGTACTTTTATGTCAAACGACCGCGAGTCAACTTCTTCCGGGGTTCCGTGAGCTGAGAACGTACTCGGTTCCTTAATATTAGCTTCAATAAATGCTGGGGTAAGCGACTATCATTGATCCTCTTGCACCTTTTCAATCGAAAAAAAATTCTCGAGTTGGATCACAACACCAAATCATTATTACAACATACGATAACAACGCTCGGTTCAGCAGATAAGCCTTCCATGCTCTCAAGGTTACTCAATTACAGATAGTGCAGATAACCAATTTGTTAACCTGCTTACATTAACAATTATCTTCGATTTCGTCAATATTCCGAGAAGCGATCTTCTCGAGTTTGCTCTCATCCATAAGTCTTTTGGCAAGTAACACATGATGGTTATTAATAGTAGTCCTAGTAGTCGTCAGCGGCCCCTAGTAGTCGTCAGTGGCCCTAGTAGTCGTCAGCGGCCCCTAGTAGTCGTCAGTGGCCCCTATTAGTCGTTAGTGGCCCCTAGTAGTCGTCAGTGGCCCCTAGTAGTCGTCAGTGGCCCTATTAGTCGTTAGTGGCCCCTAGTAGTCGTTAGTAGCCCGTAGTAGTCGTCAGTGGCCCTAGTAGTCGTCAGTAGCCCCTAGTGGTCGTTAGTGGCCCCTAGTAGTCATTAGTGGGCCCTAGTAGTCGTCATGGGCCCTAGTAGTCGTTAGTGGCCCCTAGTAGTCGTTAGTGGCCCCTAGTAGTCGTCAGTGGGGCCCTAGTAGTCGTTAGTGGGCCCCTAGTAGTCGTTAGTGGTCCCTAGTAGTCGTCAGTGGGCCCTAGTAGTCGTTAGTGGTCCCTAGTAGTCGTCAGTGGGCCCTAGTAGTCGTTAGTGGTCCCTAGTAGACGTCAGTGGGCCCTAGTAGTCGTTAGTGGTCCCTAGTAGTCGTCAGTGGGCCCTAATAGTCGTAGTGGTCCCTAGTAGTCGTCAGTGGCCCCTAGTAGTCGTCAGTAGCCCCTAGTGGTCGTTAGTGGCCCCTAGTAGTCGTTAGTGGCCCCTAGTAGTCGTCAGTAGCCCCTAGTAGTCGTCAGTGGCCCCTAGTAGTCGTCAGTAGCCCCTAGTGGTCGTTAGTGGCCCCTAGTAGTCGTTAGTGGTCCCTAGTAGTCGTCAGTGGCCCCTAGTAGTCGTCAGTGGGGCCCTAGTAGTCGTTAGTGGCCCCTAGTAGTCGTTAGTGGCCCCTAGTAGTCGTCAGTGGGCCCTAGTACTCGTCAGTGGGCCCTGGTAGTCGTCAGTGGGCCCTAGTAGTCGTCAGTGGGCCATATTAGTCGTCAGTGGGCCCTATAGTAGTCGTCAGTGGGCCCTAGTAGTCGTCCGTGGCCCTAGTAGTCGTTAGTGGCCCCTAGTAGTCGTCAGTGGGCCCTAGTAGTCGTCAGTGGGCCCTAGTAGTCGTTAGTAGCCCTAATAGCCGTCAGTGGGCCCTAGTAGTCGTCAGTGGGCCCTAGTAGTCGTCAGTGGCCCTGGTAGTCGTCAGTAGGCCCTAATAGTCGTCAGTGGGCCCTAGTAGTCGTCAGTGGGCCCTAGTAGTCGTCAGTGGCCCCTAGTAGTCGTTAGTGGCCCCTAGTAGTCGTCAGTGGGCCCTAGTAGTCGTCAGTGGGCCCTAGTAGTCGTCAGTGGGCCCTAGTAGTCGTCAGTGGGCCTTAGTAGTCGTCAGTGGGCCCTAGTAGTCGTCAGTGGGCCCTAATAGTCGTCAGTGGGCCCTAGTAGTCGTTAGTGGCCCTAGTAGTCGTCAGTGGGCCCTAGTAGTCGTCAGTGGGCCCTAGTAGTCGTCAGTGGGCCCTAGTAGTCGTCAGTGGGCCCTAGTAGCCGTCAGTGGGCCCTAGTACTCGTCAGTGGGCCCTAGTAGTCGTCAGTGGGCCCTAGTAGTCGTCAGTGGGCCCTGGTAGTCGTCAGTGGCCCTAGTAGTCGTCAGTGGGCCCTAGTAGTCGTTAGTGGCCCCTAGTAGTCGTCAGTGTGCCCTAGTAGTCGTCAGTAGGCCCTAGTAGTCGTCAGCGGGCCCTAGTAGTCGTCAGTGGGCCCTAGTAGTCGTCAGTGGGCCCTAGTACTCGTCAGTGGGCCCTAGTAGTCGTCAGTGGGCCCTAGTAGTCGTCAGTGGGCCCTGGTAGTCGTCAGGGCCCTAGTAGTCGTCAGTGGGCCCTAGTAGTCGTTAGTGGCCCCTAGTAGTCGTCAGTGGGCCCTAGTAGTCGTCAGTAGCCCTGGTAGTCGTCAGCGGGCCCTAGTAGTCGTCAGTGGGCCCTAGTAGTCGTCAGTGGCCCTAGTAGTCGTCAGTGGGCCCTGGAAGTCATCAGTGGGCCCTAGTAGTCGTCAGTGGGCCCTAGTAGTCGTCAGTGGCCCTGGTAGTCGTCAGTGGGCCCTAGTAGTCGTCAGTGGGTCCTGGTAGTCGTCAGTGGGCCCTAGTAGTCGTCAGTGGGCCCTGGTAGTCATCAGTGGGCCCTAGTATCGTCAGTGGGCCCTAGTAGTCGTCAGTGGGCCTAGTAGTCGTCGTGGGCCTAGTAGTCGTCAGTGGCCCTAGTAGTCGTTAGTGGCCCCTAGTAGTCGTCAGTGGCCCCTAGTAGTCGTTAGTGGCCCCTAGTAGTCGTCAGTGGCCCCTAGTAGTCATCAGTGGGTTCTAGTAGTCGTCAGTGGCCCCTAGTAGTCGTCAGTGGCCCTAGTAGTCGTCAGTGGCCCCTAGTAGTCGTTAGTGGCCCCTAGTAGTCGTTAGTGGCCCTAGTAGTCGTCAGTGGGCCCTAGTAGTCGTCAGTGGGCCTTAGTAGTCGTCCGTGGGCCCTAGTAGTCGTCAGTGGGCCCTAATAGTCGTCAGTGGGCCCTAGTAGTCGTCAGTGGGCCCTAGTAGTCGTCAGTGGCCCTAGTAGTCGTCAGTGGCCCCTAGTAGTCGTCAGTGGGCCCTAATAGTCGTCAGTGGGCCCTAGTAGTCGTCAGTGGACCCTAGTAGTCGTCAGTGGCCCCTAGTAGTCGTTAGTGGCCCTAGTAGTCGTCAGTGGGCCCTAGTAGTCGTCAGTGGGCCCTAATAGTCGTCAGTGGGCCCTAGTAGTCGTCAGTGGCCCTAATAGTCGTCAGTGGGCCCTAGTAGACGTCAGTGGGCCCTAATAGTCGTCAGTGGGCCCTAGTAGTCGTCAGTGGGCCCTAATAGTCGTCAGTGGGCCCTAGTAGTCGTCAGTGGGCCCTAGTAGACGTCAGTGGGCCCTAATAGTCGTCAGTGGGCCCTAGTAGTCGTCAGTGGGCCCTAATAGTCGTCAGTGGGCCCTAGTAGTCGTCAGTGGGCCCTAGTAGTCGTCAGTGGGCCCTAATAGTCGTCAGTGGGCCCTAGTAGTCGTCAGTGGGCCCTAGTAGTCGTCAGTGGGCCCTAATAGTCGTCAGTGGGCCCTAATAGTCGTCAGTGGGCCCTAGTAGTCGTCAGTGGGCCCTAGTAGTCGTCAGTGGGCCCTAGTAGTCGTTAGTGGCCCCTAGTAGTCGTCAGTGACCCTGGTAGTCGTCAGTGACCCTGGTAGTCGTCAGTGACCCTGGTAGTCGTCAGTGACCCTGGTAGTCGTCAGTGACCCTGGTAGTCGTCAGTGACCCTGGTAGTCGTCAGTGACCCTGGTAGTCGTCAGTGACCCTGGTAGTCGTCAGTGACCCTGGTAGTCGACAGTGACCCTGGTAGTCGTCAGTGACCCTGGTAGTCGTCAGTGACCCTGGTAGTCGTCAGTGACCCTGGTAGTCGTCAGTGACCCTGGTAGTCGTCAGTGACCCTGGTAGTCGTCAGTGACCCTGGTAGTCGTCAGTGACCCTGGTAGTCGTCAGTGACCCTGGTAGTCGTCAGTGACCCTGGTAGTCGTCAGTGACCCTGGTAGTCGTCAGTGACCCTGGTAGTCGTCAGTGACCCTGGTAGTCGTCAGTGACCCTGGTAGTCGACACGGTTTAATCTTTGACACGTAACTTAACTTACCCAGGGAGCCGGTCGGCCGAGCAGACAACACGCTGGACTTGTGATCCTGTGGTCCCGGGTTCGATCCCGGGCGCCGGCGAGAAACAATGGGCAGAGTTTCTTTCGCCCTTTGCCCCTGTACCTAGCAGTAAAATAGGTACCTGGGTGTTTAGTCAGCTGTCACGGGTTGCTTCCTGGGAGGAGGCCTGGTCGAGGACCGGGCCGCGGGGACACTGAAGCCCCGAAATCATCTCAAGATACCTCAAGATACCCTAATATCTATTGTATTCCACCACCGTGATATGTTAATGACCTATCTAACCTAACCTAAACGAACTTAACCTAACCTAAACTCCTGTACTAACCTACCAAACCCAAGCACCTACATAAACTAACCTAACCTACCTAAACTATCCTACCCAACCTAAAGCATTTAACCTAAGATCTAACCTAAGCCCCTAACTTAACTCAACTATACAAGTACAACGCACTAATCTGCAACAAGCTACTAGGCTTATACACGGTACTAAGCTTATATTCCTCCATAGAGTCCTTTTTTAGTTCCTGTAATGCAGGTAATTTTAGCTAACTTATGTACCAGGGATAACTCGTGGTTGTCTATGTACACCTGGAGACACATTTAAGTGCCTATTCTTCCAGTGAATAAATTTTAGGTTCCCTTTAGATCATGGATAATTGTTTATGTCTGTTCTTGCCAACATTGTTAATTTAGGCGCGCGCATACCCGAAGACGCCTGCGTTTCAGGTTCCTGTTATATAAGCGAGTCACTCCTGGGACTAATAAGAGTCTCTCCTGCACCTCGCATCTGTTTAGATTCTTCACTTATTTATGACACTTGTATGAGAAGCTATTAATAGGACCACGCCGATATTGGTAACTGTGGTTAAGAAGATAGAGATAATTATATGTTACTGGAGCCGTAAATGATTATAGTTATCTGCTATCAGAACAATAACAAACTCTGTTTCAGATAACACACAGCCCCCCCCCCTCTCTGTTTAAATCCTTGAACATTCTAACATAAACTCATTCTACGCATTCTCTGTTCCATTACATGTACAGAACCTTGTTCTTAAATGCAAATCCTGATCTGAAACTCTTCCTTGACCAGATGTAATGGAACCATAATCACCACACCAGATATCTATATATCTTTGGTATCCCCAGAGTCCAACTAAATCTGTGAAAACACTCAATTTACATAGAGTGTTTGTTCAAATAAAGGGACCTATCTATGGAACTCACTCGACTGGACGAATCAAAAAGCAGTCCAAATATGTGTTATTCAAAGGTAAAACCTATAAAGTAACAATTTTGCATCTTCATAGTTTCGTGCCTAGTGCTTCACACACGCACTGTATCTTGTGCTACCCGATTCCTCCCAATATATGTCCTCTAAGCCAAACACTTTCACCATTGTAATCACTCTGCCTTCATATTATATCATGAGTTGTTATCATGTGAACGTCAATTTTACTACATGTACCTAGAAATAATGCCTCAAATTATGCTACAATGTACCTGTTGATAATCTCTACAGATTTTACTATAATATAGCCTACAAGTTTTCTTCAATTTTGTTTGTCACTGTCCTTGTTAGACTTTTTATTTTCAATTTTGCTACAAATTACCGCTATTTAAAATTATCTGTTAGAGTAAGGACTTGCCCACGAAACTCTATGCGTGTTATTGACTTTACAAGAATGTATAAAACATCAATGCTGATTGTACTCTCATAAACCACAATGCACCTTTTTGTATATATAGATATATCTATATATATATATATATATTATATATATATATATAGATATATTATTAAAATAATAATTGTAAAAAAAAAGGGAAGGGAGTACCACCTCTGGCTGGAAGAAGGGGGACCCATAGAAGGGGGACCTCGGAGGAAATCACACATAACGCATTGGAGGGAATGTAGGTCCCCTCCTATACAGTTTCTGTGTGCTTTTCTCCTACCACCCCCTTCCTTTTTTATATATATATATATATTTTTATATATTATTTTTTTTATATTATTTATATATTATTTTTTATATATTAATTTTATATATTATATATATATATATATATATATAATATATATATATATTATATATTATATAATAGATGTATATATATATATAAATATATATATATATATATAATATATATATATATATATACATATATATTTCAATTACAAGAAGGTACAATGGGTGGTGTGAGATTCCTTAAAGTGATTTTTATATTCTTGCAAAGCCAATAACACACAGCGTTTCGGGCAGGTCTTTAATCTAACATATCAGGTAAGATGAAAGGTACGTTGTAGCAAGGTGTTATATCAACAAATAACTACAATGTAAATTGACAGAGTTGATTACACTGGTGAAGATATATGTCTTAAGTACCAATATTGGTGAAGTGGATACTAAGAGATACAGAGGGAGTTTGAAGCACAAGGTTGAAATCTATGAGGTGGAAATTAGGTATGTTTTGGTTTTACTTTTTAATAGGGCATAGCTTGGGCAATTTTTAATTCATCAGGGA
>WNGS01016127.1:7447-30641 GCA_020271785.1 Procambarus virginalis | reverse complement strand
TTATATATATATAGATATATATAAAATATATATATATAGAGAGAGATAACAATCTTTAGACAACACCCACCAGTGGGACTCGAACCAGAAAGCACAACTATCTTCCAATAGCTGCCATAACTAGTATGCCTTAACCCACTACACCAAGTCAGACCCTTAAAAGAGATAGAGACTTCGAAGCATTTACCTCAATATCTCCACCTCCCAAGGGCGCCAGATTAGTGAGGGGTCACTCAAGCATTTTTCATCAAGCCACTGTCAATGTGGGAGAACTCGTGTCTATGCTATAAGCACATACTTGCATGACCACAAGAGAAGATTAACAATCTTTAGACAACACCCACCAGTGGGACTCGAACCCAGAAAGCACAACTATCTTCCAATAGCTGCCATAACTAGTATGCCTTAACCCACTACACCAAGTCAGACCCTTAAAAGAGATAGAGACTTCGAAGCATTTACCTCAAATATCTCCACCTCCCAAGGGCGCCAGATTAGTGAGGGGTCACTCAAGCATTTTTCATCAAGCCACTGTCAATGTGGGAGAACTCGTGTCTATGCTATAAGCACATACTTGCATGAACCACAAGAGAAGATTAACAATCTTTAGACAACACCCACCAGTGGGACTCGAACCCAGAAAGCACAACTATCTTCCAATAGCTGCCATAACTAGTATGCCTTAACCCACTACACCAAGTCAGACCCTTAAAAGAGATAGAGACTTCGAAGCATTTACCTCAAATATCTCCACCTCCCAAGGGCGCCAGATTAGTGAGGGGTCACTCAAGCATTTTTCATCAAGCCACTGTCAATGTGGAGAACTCGTGTCTATGCTATAAGCACATACTTGCATGAACCACAAGAGAAGATTAACAATCTTTAGACAACACCCACCAGTGGGACTCGAACCCAGAAAGCACAACTATCTTCCAATAGCTGCCATAACTAGTATGCCTTAACCCACTACACCAAGTCAGACCCTTAAAAGAGATAGAGACTTCGAAGCATTTACCTCAAATATCTCCACCTCCCAAGGGCGCCAGATTAGTGAGGGGTCACTCAAGCATTTTTCATCAAGCCACTGTCAATGTGGGAGAACTCGTGTCTATGCTATAAGCACATACTTGCATGAACCACAAGAGAAGATTAACAATCTTTAGACAACACCCACCAGTGGGACTCGAACCCAGAAAGCACAACTATCTTCCAATAGCTGCCATAACTAGTATGCCTTAACCCACTACACCAAGTCAGACCCTTAAAAGAGATAGAGACTTCGAAGCATTTACCTCAAATATCTCCACCTCCCAGGGCGCCAGATTAGTGAGGGGTCACTCAAGCATTTTCATCAAGCCATGTCAATGTGGGAGAACTCGTGTCTATGCTATAAGCACATACTTGCATGAACCACTAAAGATTGTTAATCTTCTCTTGGTTCATGCAAGTATGTGCTTATAGCATAGACACGAGTTCTCCCACATTGACAGTGGCTTGATGAAAAATGCTTGAGTGACCCCTCACTAATCTGGCGCCCTTGGGAGGTGGAGATATTTGAGGTAAATGCTTCGAAGTCTCTATCTCTTTTAAGGGTCTGACTTGGTGTAGTGGGTTAAGGCATACTAGTTATGGCAGCTATTGGAAGATAGTTGTGCTTTCTGGATTCGAGTCCCACTGGTGGGTGTTGTCTAAAGATTGTTAATCTTCTCTTGTGGTTCATGCAAGTATGTGCTTATAGCATAGACACGAGTTCTCCCACATTGACAGTGGCTTGATGAAAAATGCTTGAGTGACCCCTCACTAATCTGGCGCCCTTGGGAGGTGGAGATATTTGAGGTAAATGCTTCGAAGTCTCTATCTCTTTCAAGGGTCTGACTTGATGTAGTGGGTTAAGGCATACTAGTTATGGCAGCTATTGGAAGATAGTTGTGCTTTCTGGGTTCGAGTCCCACTGGTGGGTGTTGTCTAAAGATTGTTAATCTTCTCTTGTGGTTCATGCAAGTATGTGCTTATAGCATAGACACGAGTTCTCCCACATTGACAGTGGCTTGATGAAAAATGCTTGAGTGACCCCTCACTAATCTGGCGCCCTTGGGAGGTGGAGATATTTGAGGTAAATGCTTCGAAGTCTCTATCTCTTTTAAGGGTCTGACTTGGTGTAGTGGGTTAAGGCATACTAGTTATGGCAGCTATTGGAAGATAGTTGGGCTTTCTGGGTTCGAGTCCCACTGGTGGGTGTTGTCTAAAGATTGTTAATCTTCTCTTGTGGCTCATGCAAGTATGTGCATATATATATATATATATATATATATATATATATATGTATATATATATTTATGTGTGTGATGTGTGTGTGTGTGTGTGTGTGTGTATTCACCTAGTTGTGCTTGCGGGGTTGAGCTCTGCTCTTTCGGCCCGCCTCTCAACTGTGCATCAACTGTAACTACTACTATTTTCTCCCCACACAAACACACACACGCCCAGGAAGGAGCTCCATAAGAGCTGTCTAACTCCCAGGTACCTATTTACTGCTAGGTAACAGGAGCATCAGGGGTGAAAGAAACTTTGCCGATTTGTTTCTGCCTGGTCCGGGAATCGAACCCTGGCCACCGAATTAAGAGCCTTGGGCCCTGTCCGCTCAGCTACCAGACCCCCCTGTGTGCAGTGTGAGGGTGTGTGTGTATGTGGGTGTGTGTGTGTGTGTGTGTGTGTGTGTGTACTCATCTATTTGTGCTCACCTATTTGTGCTTGCGGGGGTTGAGCTTTGGCTCTTTGGTCCCGCCTCTCAACTGTCAATCAACTGGTGTACAGATTCCTGAGCCTACTGGGCTCTATCATATCTACATTTAAAACTGTGTATGGAGTCAGCCTCCACCACATCACTGCCTAATGCATTCCATTCGTTAACTACTCTGACACTGAAAAAGTTCCTTCTAACGTCTCTGTGGCTCATGTGGGTACTCAGTTTCCACCTGTGTCCCCTTGTTCGCGTCCCACCAGTGTTGAATAGTTTATCCTTGTTTACCCGGTCGATTCCTCTGAGGATTTTGTATGTTGTGATCATGTCTCCCCTTACTCTTCTGTCTTCCAGTGTCGTAAGGTGCATTTCCCGCAGTCTTTCCTCGTAACTCATGCCTCTTAGTTCTGGGACTAGTCTAGTGGCATACCTTTGGACTTTTTCCAGCTTCGTCTTGTGCTTGATAAGGTACGGGTTCCATGCTGGGGCCGCATACTCCAGGATTGGTCTTACATATGTGGTGTACAAGATTCTGAATGATTCCTTACAAAGGTTCCTGAACGCTGTTCTGATGTTAGCCTGCCTCGCATATGCCGCAGACGTTATTCTTTTATGTGGGCTTCAGGAGACAGGTTTGGTGTGATATCAACTCCAAGATCTTTCTCTCTGTTCGTTTCATTAAGTACTTCACCTCCTATTCTGTATCCTGTGTCTGGCCTCCTATTTCCACTGCCTAGTTTCATTACTTTGCATTTACTCGGGTTGAACTTCAACAGCCATTTGTTGGACCATTCACTCAGTCTGTCTAGGTCATCCTGTAGCCTCCTACTTACGTCCTCCGTTTTAATCCTCCTCATAATTTTTGCATCATCAGCAAACATTGAGAGAAACGATTCTATACCCTCTGTGAGATCATTTACATATATCAGAAACAGTATAGGTCCAAGGACTGACCCCTGCGGGACTCCACTCGTAACGCCTCGCCAATCTGAGACCTCACCCCTCACACTGACTCGTTGTCTCCTGTTGCTTAGGTACTCCTAAGCAAAACTTTGTTGTGTGTGTGTGTGTGTGTGTGTGTGTGTGTGTGTTGTGGTGTGTGTGTGTGTGTGTGTGTGTGTGTGTGTGTGTGTGTGTGTGTGTGCGTGTGTGTGTACTCACCTAATTGTACTCACCTACTTGTGCTTGCGGGGGTTAAGCTTTGGCTCTTTGGTCCCGCCTCTCAACTGTCAATCAACTGGTGTACAGATTCCTGAGCCTACTGGGCTCTATCATATCTACACTTGAAGCTGTGTATGGAGTCAGCCTCCACCACATCACTTCCTAATGCATTATATATTATATATATATATATATAATATTATATATATATATTATATATATATATATATATATATATATATATATATATATATATATAGAGAGAGAGAGAGAGAGAGAGAGAGAACACACACACACACACACAAATATATAACAATTAAACAATCAGCGTTCGAAGACCTCGTCCAGCTCCTCGGAGGTTGGTGCGTACCCAGGATACAGCACGCATTTCCCCTCTGCACCGCGACACTGAGGCGCTGGAACAGGAAACTGGCTGCTCGTGGGTCTCTAGTTTTCCCAATGAGTTCCTCACCATATATATATATATATATATATATATATATATATATATATATATATTATATATATATATATATATATATATATATATATATATATATATATATGTGTATGTATGTATGTGTCGTACCTAGTAGCCAGAACGCACTTCTCAGCCTACTATGCAAGGCCCAATTTGCCTAATAAGCCAAGTTTTCCTGAATTAATATATTTTCTTTAATTTTTTTCTAATGAAATGATAAACCTACCCATTTCATTATATATAAGGTAAATTTTTTTTTATTGGAGTTAAAATTAACTTAGATATATGACCGAACCTAACCAAACCCTACCTAGCCTAACCTAACCTATCTTTATAGGTTAGGTTAGGTTAGGTAGCTGAAAAAGTTAGGTTAGGTAAGGTTAGGTAGGTTAGGTAGTCGAAAAGCAATTAATTAATGAAAACTTGGCTTATTAGGCAAATCGGGCCTTGCATAGTAGGCTGAGAAGTGTGTTCTGGCTACTAGGTACGACATATATATATATTATATATAATATATATATATAATATAATATTATATATATATATAGATGATCGATGTTCCCTTCGGGAATCTTAATTTTAAGATAAATAGGAAACCAGGATATACTGAACATCTTGTTTCAGATTCTTTACTTAAAATGCATAACGTTTCGAATACTTCTTGTATTCATCATCAGATCTAAAAAAAAAAAAATAGAAATCACAATCAAATAAGAGGCAAAACAAAGAACTCATACTGAATATGACTGCCTATCAAAGAAAGGAAAATTATTAAAAAACAAAACACTTAAGCTTACTTAAAGTGATCAATACAAATAAAACTTATTAACTGTCACATAGATAAAAGCTAATTCAAAACATTCAATTACAACAAGAATTTTATAACTGCTACAACAAACCATACTATTAAACTTACGTGAAGTGATCAACTGGAATGAGACTTGATAGCTACAATCCGAATCCGAATGATACAGGAGAAGATGCCCATTGGGGCGAGCCTTGAAGTGGGGACAGCTGAAAGAAGTCGGTGAGAGGAAATGCTGAAGTTGAAGAAAAAGTGCCAGGGCTTGACCCAGCTGCTTGTCCGAGTGTAGATGCTGTATCAATCCATATCTGGCTAGGCTGGAGACGGGTCTGGAAGGCGGCAGTGGAGGTTTTCTTTCCTCTTGGTGTGTGGAGTGTGTCTACGTCGGGTACCACCATCTCAAAACGAGCAGAATTAGGTCCCCATCCCCCTAAAGAGGGGGAAGAGAGCGGCTGCTCTCAGTTGGTTGGTTTCTTTCTTAGCTATTTCTTCATGCTTCTTGTAATCATCTGATGGTTGTACTCGGAGTAGTCACTGTTGAAGAGGTCAGGTGACAGTGTAGACTCATCGCATTCCTCGAAGATTACGTTTGTTATGTAAACTGAATGTGTTTTCTGGGTAGGCCTGCTTCATGATGTCTGCCGTCATGTTGTACATCTGGCTGGAGAACCTTCTGAACTCGGGCGATCCGACTGCATTCCTTTCACGCTGTAGACGCACTGCTGTTATTTCCGGAGTTTCCATTTCTGGAGATTCTACACAATCTGTCTCCTGGGCTGAGGGTGGTGAGTGTGCTGCAGTGGTCTCTTGTGCTGGAGGTGATGTTTGTGTTTCAATTTCATCATAGGCGTTCGAGTCGTCATCAGAAGACGTGGTGTAACTTGCAGGAGATGTAGTTGCTGGTGTATCTGGAGTTGTAGGGTCCAGGTTGACAGGCGTCTCTGGAACGGGGTCGGGCTCTGGTGGAGAGGAGCCAGCAGTAAACATGGCCTCTGGAATTACGAACGTGGGAAGATTGTTTGCCTTGTATAGAGCTACAACATATATACTAAACACTATAACAAATATTCATATCATGACTACAAATCTACAAAAATGTATATAAAAATACAAACATAGTAAGCGACAAATATAAAATACTACTCAAAATCGTATAAAAACCTCAATATTAAATAAAACTAAATAACAAAAAATGTATATGTATCCTAAATAAAAAGATTATAATAATGTACAATGTCAAGCCCGAAATAAGTAAGAAAAGGCAAAACATGGTAGACTAAAACAAAATTATAATAAAATTAAACTACCAGAATGAACTATAAAGCAAATTACAGGGCCTACTGTGCACTACACAGTGTACAATTGAACAGCCGAAAGGTTGCTATATGTCGTATATATGTATAATTGTTCCAGCTGTAATGCTGGATATATCGGGAGTTCCATTCGGAACTTTAAGATTAGGATACTTGAGCACCGGGGAGTTTCTTTTAGGACTGGATTACCATTGTCTAACCAGCATTTTCGGAGATTAGAAACCATTGTTATGAGTTTAATCATTCTCTGCTGGAATCTGATTTTAAAATTTTGGACACTTGTATAAATGGCCAGTCAGATTTGAGAATAATGAATCCTTATATATAAAGGAGCTGCGGCCTTTATTAAATAGCAACCTTTCGGCTGTTCAATTGTACACTGTGTAGTGCACAGTAGGCCCTGTAATTTGCTTTATAGTTCATTCTGGTAGTTTAATTTTATTATAATTTTGTTTTAGTCTACCATGTTTTTGCCTTTTCTTACTTATTTCGGGCTTGACATTGTACATTATTATAATCTTTTTATTTAGGATACATATACATTTTTTGTTATTTAGTTTTATTTAATATTTGAGTTTTTATACGATTTTGAGTAGTATTTTATATTTGTCGCTTACTCTGTTGTATTTTTATATACATTTTTTGTAGATTTGTAATCATGATATGAATATTGTTATAGTGTTTAGTATATATGTTGTAGCTATTTCTTCATGCTTCTTGTAATCATCTGATGTTTGTACTCGGAGTAGTCACTGTTGAAGAGGTCAGGTGACAGTGTAGACTCATCGCATTCCTCGAAGATTACGTGTTATGTAAACTGAATGTGTTTTCTGGGTAGGCCTGCTTCATGATGTCTGCCGTCATGTTGTACATCTGGCTGGAGAACCTTCTGAACTCGGGCGATCCGACTGCATTCCTTTCACGCTGTTGACGCACTGCTGCTATTTCCGGAGTTTCCATTTCTGGAGTTTCTACACAATCTGTCTCCTGGGCTGAGGGTGGTGAGTGTGCTGCAGTGGTCTCTAGTGCTGGAGGTGATGTTTGTGTTTCAATTTCAACATAGGCGTTCGAGTCGTCATCAGAAGACGTGGTGTAACTTGCAGGAGATGTAGTTGCTGGTGTATCTGGAGTTGCTGGTGTATCTGGAGTTGTAGGGTCCAGGTTGACAGGCGTCTCTGGAACGGGGTCGGGCTCTGGTGGAGAGGAGCCAGCAGTAAACATGGCCTCTGGAATTACGAACGTGGGAAGATTGTTTGCCTTGTATAGTTCATTTAGTATCTGTACCGTTGTCTGAGATCACCTCCTGAGAGTTCAGTAGCGAAGTGTATCAAAGCTGCTACAGTGCTGTCAGAGGTGGCTGGAGGCGGTGTGAGTGAGGATTGGTGCAGAGGCGTCGTCTGATGCTGTGATTGGCTGGCGCGGGAGTTGCTGGTCCAGTAGTTGGGTTGCACGCCGCTCGCGGCGCCACTTGTCGGGAGAGTTGGGAAGGCTGTTCTTGAATATTAAATTCCTTCGTTTTTGGAGTAGAGTTTCTTGGTCTGGCTTCTGTCATTTGCTTGATTTCTTCTTGTCGCTTGGGGCAGTCTTGAGAGACGGCTGTGTGGTCACCGTCGCAGAGTAGACAACGTTTGGTGGCAGCTGTGCAGGTCTTGAGTACAAACATCAGATGATTACAAGAAGCATGAAGAAATAGCTAAGAAAGAAACCAACCAACTGAGGGCAGCCGCTCTCTTCCCCCTCTTTAGGGGAATGGGGACCTAATTTTGCTGTTTTGAGATGGTGGTACCTGACTGAAGACACACTCCACACACCAAGATGAAAGAAAACCTGCCACTGCCGCCTTCCAGACCCGTCTCCCAGCCTAGCTAGATATGGGATTGATACAGCATCGACACTCGGACAAGATAAGATCTTCGATGAACCCACTTCAAGACCCCGCTCCAATATAGAAGCATCAAGAAATATGGGCCAATAGGCCCTTCCGCAGTTACTTCCATTCATACCTTCAATTTACCCAGTTAATATCCAGTTAATATCCATTGTTTTCGTGTTCTGTCCTTTGTTGAAAGTTTTGTTCACCTCATTAAAAACTGTTGTAACATATCACCTCACCCAAAACGCGGGTATAAAATGAAAGATGAAAGCTGTTTAAATCATAGCATAGTAAAGAACTGTTTAGTGCTCTCAGGTTATAGTTGTGTGTGAAAACTAAAAGTCTTTGAAAATGTAATTAGTTATTACGAAACGCGTTCAAGTGTCGCGTCAGACTAAGAAATAAAGAATGAATTTTGGAGAATTGATTTTTCATTTACCGTCATCAGTAAAAACAAACATAAGGAAAATTGAGAAAATTCGTGTTAGAATTATTAATCTTACTTTTTCGGTCATATTTAATGACATATGTCTACAGGAAAGACTGCTACCAAAATATACTAATATACATAAATATATATACATAATATGTATATGTATAAAACTTGGCTTATTAGGCAAATCGGGCCTTGCATAGTAGGCTGAGAAGTGAGTTCTGGCTACTAGGTACGACATATATATATATATATATATATATATATATATATATATATATATATATATATATATATATATATATATATATATATATATATATATATGTCGTACCTAGTAGCCAGAACTCACTTTTTGGCCAACTATGCAAGGCCCGATTTGCCTAATAAGCCAAGTTTTCCTGAATTAATATATTTTCTCTAATTTTTTTCTTATGAAATGATAAAGCTACCCATTTCATTACATACGAGGTAATGTTTTTTTTATTGGAGTTAAAATTAACGTAGATATATGACCGAACCTAACCAACCCTACCTAACCTAAGCTAATCTATCTTTATTGCTTAGGTTAGGTTTGGTAGCCGAAAAGTTAGGTTAGGTTAGGTTAGGTAGGTTAGGTAGTCGAAAAACAATTAATTCATGAAAACTTGGCCTATTAGGCAAATTGGGCCTTGCATAGTAGGCTGAGAAGTGCGTTCTGGCTATTAGGTACGACATATATATATATATATATATATATATATATATATATATATATATATATATATATATGTCGTACCTAGTAGCCAGAACGCACTTCTCATCCTAGTATGCAAGGCCCGATTTGCCTAATAAGCCAAGTTTTCATGAATTAATTGTTTTTCGACTACCTAACCTACCTAACCTAACCTAACCTAACTTTTTCGGATACCTAACCTAACCTAACCTATAAAGATAGGTTAGGTTAGGTTAGGTAGGGTTGGTTAGGTTCGGTCATATAACTACGTTAATTTTAACTCCAATAAATAAAAATTGACCTCATACATAATGAAATGGGTAGCTTTATCATTTCATAAGAAAAAAATTAGAGAAAATATATTAATTCATGAAAACTTGGCCTATTAGGCAAATCGGGCCTTGAATAGTAGGCTGAGAAGTGAGTTCTGGCTACTAGGTACGACATATATATATTTTGGTAAAAATGTGATTTGGTAAAATGCTATGCCCAAGATAACCATCCGAGTGCCGGCGGTGAGGTGGTTCAAATAGCTTCGGCTATCACCTCATTATGTCCGGTCGTGATGGTCAAGTGGTTTAAGGCGTCTTGTACATACCAGTTGCGTTGCTCCTGGGAGTATGGGTTCGAGTCACTTCTGGGGTGTGAGTTTTCATTCATATATATATATATATATATTATGATTTAAACAGCTTTCATCTTTCATTTTATACCCGCGTTTTGGGTGAGGTGATATGTTACAACAGTTTTAAATGAGGTGAACAAAACTTTCAACAAAGGACAAAACACGAAAACAATGGATATTAACTGGATATTAACTGGGTAAATTGAAGGTATGAATGGAAGTAACTGCGGAAGGGCCTATTGGCCCATATTTCTTGATGCTTCTATATTGGAGCGGGGTCTTGAAGTGGGTAGAATATAGTTGTGCATTAATTGACTGTTGATTGCTGGTGTTGACTTCTTGATGTGTAGTGCCTCGCAGATGTCAAGCCGCCTGCTATCGCTGTACCTATCGATGATTTCTGTGTTATTTGTTAAGATTTCTCTGGTGATGGTTTGGTTGTGGGAAGAGAGTATATGTTCCTTAATGGAGCCCTGTTGCTTATGCATCGTTAAACGCCTGGAAAGAGATGTTGTTGTCTTGCCTATATACTGAGTTTTTTGGGGCTTACAGTCCCCAAGTGGACATTTAAAGGCATAGACGACGTTTGTCTCTTTTAGGGCGTTCTGCTCCGTGTCTGGAGAGTTTTTCATTAGTAGGCTGGCTGTTTTTTTGGTTTTATAGTAAATCGTTAGTTGTATCTTCTGATTTTTGTCTGTAGGGATAACATTTCTATTAACAATATCTTTCAGGACCCTTTCCTCCGTTTTATGAGCGGTGGAGAAGAAGTTCCTGTAAAATAGTCTAATAGGGGGTATAGGTGTTGTATTAGTTGTTTCTTCAGAGGTTGCATGGCGTTCTACTTTCCTTCTTATGATGTCTTCAATGAAACCATTGGAGAAGCCGTTGTTGACTAGGACCTGCCTTACCCTACAGAGTTCTTCGTCGACTTGCTTCCATTCTGAGCTGTGGCTGAGAGCACGGTCGACATAAGCGTTAACAACACTCCTCTTGTACCTATCTGGGCAGTCACTGTTGGCATTTAGGCACATTCCTATGTTTGTTTCCTTAGTGTAGACTGCAGTGTGGAAACCTCCGCTCCTTTCCATGACTGTTACATCTAGAAAGGGCAGCTTCCCATCCTTCTCCATCTCGTAAGTGAAACGTAACACAGAATTCTGCTCAAACGCTTCTTTCAGCTCCTGCAGATGTCTGACATCAGGTACCTGTGTAAAAATGTCGTCAACATACCTGCAGTATATGGCCGGTTTCAAGTTTAAGTCGACTAAGACTTTTTCCTCGATAGTACCCATGTAGAAGTTTGCAAACAGGACGCCTAGGGGAGAACCCATGGCGACCCCATCTACTTGCTTATACATGTGCCCATCCGGGCTCAAGAAGGGTGCCTCCTTAGTACAAGCTTGGAGTAGTTTCCTCAGGATATTTTCTGGCATGTCAAGGGGAGTACAGGCCGGGTCTCGATACACTCGGTCCACTATCATCCCGATTGTTTCATCCACAGGTACGTTGGTGAACAGTGATTCTACGTCCAACGAGGCTCTTATCCCTGTAGCCCGTGTTCCCCGCAGTAAGTCAACAAATTCCTTCGGGGATTTCAGGCTGAAGTTGCACGGGACATAAGGAGTCAGTAAGCCGTTGAGTCGTTTCGCCAGTCTGTACGTGGGTGTGGGTATCTGGCTGATAATTGGCCGAAGTGGGTTTCCAGGCTTATGCGTCTTGACGTTTCCATACGCATATCCAGGTTTATATTCTCCAATAATCTTTGGCAGGTGGAGTCCGGATTTCTTGGCATTCACAGTTTCAATCAACTTGTTGACCTTTGTTTTCAATTCGGCTGTAGTGTCCTTCGTTACCCTTTGGAATTTAGTTTGGTCAGAGAGTATGCTGTTCATTTTCGCCAGATATTCGTCTTTCTTAAGGATGACGTATATTGGCGACTTGTCGCCTCTCCTGACAACTATCTCCTTGTTCTCACGAAGGCTCTTGGCTGCCGCTTTGAGCTCGGGGGTCAGTATGGTACTTCTGTAGTTGCCTCGATTCTTTCCTCCTTCTGCAATAAGTTCAGCTTGTAAGGTGTCTTTGGTGGTGACCTTCTTTTGTGCTTCGAGGTCAAATATGTCGTCCAACAGGATCTCCAACTCCACTTTCCGGGCCAACGCACTTGGTCTGGACATAACGTGACAGTTTATACCCAGATTTAGGAGAGTGACTTGGTCCTCAGTGAGGTTGATACCTGCAAGGTTCAGGAAGCCGTCTCTTGGTCGTGGAATTGCCATGGGTCCTCCATATAGTGTTGTCTATTTTACAGGAACTTCTTCTCCACCGCTCATAAAACGGAGGAAAGGTCCTGAAAGATATTGTTAATAGAAATGTTATTCCTACAGACAAAAATCAGAAGATACAACTAACGATTTACTATAAAACCAAAAAAACAGCCAGCCTACTAATGAAAAACTCTCCAGACACGGAGCAGAACGCCCTAAAAGAGACAAACGTCGTCTATGCCTTTAAATGTCCACTTGGGGACTGTAAGCCCCAAAAAACTCAGTATATAGGCAAGACAACAACATCTCTTTCCAGGCGTTTAACGATGCATAAGCAACAGGGCTCCATTAAGGAACATATACTCTCTTCCCACAACCAAACCATCACCAGAGAAATCTTAACAAATAACACAGAAATCATCGATAGGTACAGCGATAGCAGGCGGCTTGACATCTGCGAGGCACTACACATCAAGAAGTCAACACCAGCAATCAACAGTCAATTAATGCACAACTATATTCTACCCACTTCAAGACCCCGCTCCAATATAGAAGCATCAAGAAATATGGGCCAATAGGCCCTTCCGCAGTTACTTCCATTCATACCTTCAATTTACCCAGTTAATATCCAGTTAATATCCATTGTTTTCGTGTTTTGTCCTTTGTTGAAAGTTTTGTTCACCTCATTTAAAACTGTTGTAACATATCACCTCACCCAAAACGCGGGTATAAAATGAAAGATGAAAGCTGTTTAAATCATATATATATATATATATATATATATATATATATATATATATATATATATATATATATATATATATATAATAATATATATATATAAATATATATATATATATATATATATATGTATATATATATATATATATATATATATATATATATATATATAATATATATATATATATATATATTATATATATATATATATATATATATATGTCGTACCTAGTAGCCAGAACGCAATTCTCAGCCTACTATGCAAGGCCCGATTTGCCTAACTGTTGCCTAAGATTAATAATTCTAACACGAATTTTCTCAATATTACTTATGTTTCTTTTACTGTCGATAGCAATTGAAAAATCTATCTCCAAAATTCATTTTTATTTTTAGTCTGACGTGACGCTTGAACACGTTTTGTAATAACGTATTACATTTTCAAAGACTTTAGTTTACACATGCACAAATGTAACCTAAAAACACTTAACAGAGTTTTACTAATTCTAACGCTAAACAGCTTGTCTGTTATACTCGCATTTGGGTGAGGTGATATATTGAATCAGTTTTGGATGAGGTGAACAAACTTTTGACCAAGACAAGACAGAACACGGTGCAATGGGTGTAAATTGGATAAGTGAAAGGGAAGAATGCAAGTAACTGTAAAGGGCCTATTGGCCTATACTTCCTCTTGATGCTTCTATATTGGTACGGAGTCTTGAAGTGGGTAGAATATAGTTGTGCATTAATTGGCTGTTGATTGCTGGTGTTGACTTTTTGATGTGTAGTGCCTCGCAGATGTCAAGCCGCCTGCTATCGCTGTATCTATCGATGATTTCTGTGTTGTTTGTTAAGACTTCTCTGGTGATGGTCTGGTTGTGGGAAGAGATTATATGTTCCTTAATGGAGACCTGTTGCTTATGCATTTTTAATCGCCTGGAAAGAGATGTTGTTGTCTTGCCTATATACTGAGTTGTTTGGGGTTTACAGTCCCCCAAGTGGGCATTTGAAGGCAAAGACGACGTTCTTTTCTTTTAAGGCATTCTGCTTTGTGTCTGGAGAGTTTTTCATGCGTAGGTTGGCCGTTTTTTTGGTTTTATAGTAAATGGTCAATTGTATCTTCTGATTTTTGTCTGTAGGGATAACGTTTCTATTAACAATATCTTTCAGGACTCTTTCCTCTGTTTTATGAGCTGTGGAAAAGAAGTTCCTGTAAAATAGTCTAATAGAGGGTACAGGTGTTGTGTTAGTTGACTCTTCAGAGGACTTCAGAGGACTTCAGTGACTCGAACCCATACTGCCGGGAGCGCTATGCTGGCGTACAGGATCCCTTAACCGTTCGACTAACACGACCGGACAAAAGAGGATGGTGCGCCAGCAGAGTGATCCTGGCAGTATGGGTTCGAGTCACTTCTGGGGTGTGAGTTTTCCGTTGCATATAGTCCTGGGGACCATTCAGGCTTGTTCGCATTTGTGTTCCTACATGTGCCCCAAAGAATGAGGTGATTTGATAAAATACCATGCCCAAGATTACCAACGAGTGCCGGCAGGGGATGGAAATTGCCTCGGCTACCATTCTCTTTTGTCCGGTCATGTGGTAGAGCGGTTAAGGGATCCTGTATGCCAGCAGAGTGCTCCTGGCAGTATGGGTTCGAGTCTCTTCTGGGGTGTGAGTTTTCAGTTGCATATAGTCCTGGGGACCATTCAGGCTGTTTCGCATTTGTGTTCCTCGCGTGTTGCCCCAAAAATGAGGGATTTTGATAAAATGCTATGCCCAAGATTACATCCGAGTGCCGGCGGGGAAGTGATTCAAATATCTTCGGCTATCACTTCCTTATGTCCGGTCGTGATGGTCAAGCGGATTAAGGCGCCCCTGTACATACCACTTGCGTTGCTCCTGGCAGTATGAACTCGAGTCACTTCTGGGGTGTGAGTTTTCAGTTGCATATAGTCCTGGGGACCATTCAGGCTTGTTTGCATATATATATATATATATATATATATATATATATATATATATATATTTTGAACATAGGCCTCATATCAACCTCTTCTGTAATTTAGTGGTGTTAAGTAATTTATGAGACTAATTATGATCTGCTGTTAATATGCCAATATTATGTTAGCAGCATTAATTTAAATCACTTATTATTTAACTGCATATTTTGTTCTTTGAATCATTCCTTGGAACAATGTTGGTGCTTGATGTTTGGTGTAAGTTCTGTTTACTGTTGGCAGAGATTGAATGAGTTAGGCTAGAGATTTGTATAGCAGTGTACTTGCTGCTATAATTTAATTATTAATTCTAGTTTGACATCAGGCTGTGAGCAGCCGCATCAAACAGCCTGGTTGATCAGTCCAGCAACCAGGAGGCCTGGTCGATGACCGGGCCGCGGGGACGATAAGCCCCGGAAGCACCTCAAGGTAACCTCAAGGTAGTTCATCCGGTCGAAGTAGACTATACATGTGGGGTAATTCCTAGCAGGCATTAAGGTGTTTTTTTTTCTTGAATATTGATTTTTGTTATATTGGAATTAATATATTTTCTATTTAATTACTTCAAAGTTTATTGTACTTTCTTCAATAATGACCTATAATTATAAGTGGACTGTATTTTATGATTTATCCTCCTAGGATTTATCTGGTGGGTTTACCTGGTTTTTTACCTGATTTTCCACAAGTAGGGAGGTTGTTAAATGTACACAGCTTATACCACAATTGGTGGTTATAAATAAGCTATATACATTTACTCTTAAGGTTACATAGTTAACACCACATATGGTGGTGTAAATGGGCTACTGTATAATGTTAGTACTATAAATTAATATATTGTATACATGTGTTATTATAGAGTAAAATCGGTTCTCAGCTGGTTTATATTGGTATGACCTGTCTGGCAGTGAGAGAGAGCTTGTTCCTAACCATCAGCTTCGGGTTAGTCATATGTGGATCTTAAGAACTTAAGAATAAAGGTAACTGCAGAAGGTCTATTGGCCCATACGAGGCAGCTCCTATTTATAACCACTCAATCCCAGTTTTATATATATTTCCAACCCACACTTGAAACAATGAAGGGACTCCACCTCCACCACATTACACGGTAATTGGTTCCACAAATCATCAACCACATTACCGAACCAATATTTACCCAAATATTTCCTAAATCTATACCTATCCAATTTATACCCTTTGTTTCGTGTTCGGTCTTGTGTTGTAAATTTTAATACACTATTAATATCCCGTTTGTTATTTTCATTCATCCACTTGTACACCTACCTCTAGCATATCCCCCCCCCCACTAACTCTTTGCCTTTTCAGAAAATGCAATTTAAACTTTGTTAATCTTTCTTCATATGCCATGTTGCTAGTTTGGGAGATTTTAAGTTTTAAAATCTTACTAATCATAACTCCTAGATCTCTTTTGCAATTTGACTTTGCAATCTCAACACCATCTAGCTCGTATCTAGTAACTCTCATCATTACCGAGACTCAAAACCATACATTTGTCAGCATCTGCAAATCTTGTTCATTTATAAACCCTATTGAGATCATCTTGAAGTGATAGGAAATCTTTTTCTGTGTTTATTTCCCTCCCGATTTTTGTATCATCGGCAAATTTATAAATATTGCTCCACAAACCTGAATCTAAATCATTTATATATATCATGAGGTCAGTTATATCCTCTAGTATACGCGATCAGTGTTATATATATAACAGAGGTACCTCTGTTATATATATAACAGAGGTACCAAGACAGAGCCTCGTGGCACTGCACGAGGTTAGGCCCCATTTAGATTATGCAGTTCAGTTTTGTAGGACACGTTCAAGTGAATCCATATCCACTCCATAGCACGGCGACATAAACTGAACTGCACAATCTAAACCCCATTTATACTAACTCTCTGGTTTTTGGATTGCTTCGTTGACCGCTAGGGGGTTCGGATGTGCTCGCCTGACCTGCCAGTTGCTGCCTGGTGTTGCGACGGGGCGGGTGTTGTCGAAGGTTGTGCGACGGGGAGCCCCTGCTCCTATTCCGGGTGGTGGGGACTCTGGGGCGCTTGCGGTGCCGCCGTCCGCGGGACTTGGCGTAGACCGTAGTGCACGCCCTAGTGGACGGCCGGATGTGCAGCCTGGTGTGCTTCCTGGGGTGCGGCCCTGTGACCTGCTTCCTCGGAAGAAACCCTTCCCTATCATCCTCCTGTCCGGTGAGGAGGTCGACGAGTCTGGTGCAAATATGTGTGTTGAATCTGATGACCGAGTGCGTCCTGTACCCTGGTGCCCTTCTAGCATCTGGGTTCCGCGGGTGCGGTGTTTCATCATTGGCGTGTCGGATTTGATGCCTCGGCCTACTGCGACTCCTGGACGTGCGATTCCTGAAACGGACCAACTTGTTTGGGATGCTTACTGCCTACGATTTCCGGCTCGGGAGTACCCGGAGAAGTATGAGTGATCCGTGTGGTTGGTTTCTGACCTTGTTGTGCGTGTTGTTTCCCCAGTGCCTGCGTGCACTGTTGGGCGTTTATGTCTGTGCGTGTGTGTGGTGTGGGTGTTTGTTTTTGGCTTCTGCGTGGTCTGTTTTGTTGTATTTGCTGTTTGTTTTATGCTTTGCTTTGTTCTGTATGGGCGTTTGTGCTGTGGTTGTGTGCGGTTGTGGGTGTTTGGTGTTCTTTCTTACCTGTATTTGTGCGTGCCCCGTGTGTTGGGGTGGCGGGCGTATGGTGTGGGGTGGTGTGTGTGTGTGTGTTTATTTCTATGTACTTGTCATTGCTTTCTTCTTTGTATATGTTTTCTGTTATTTTGTTCTTATGTGTATTTTTGGTTTTACTGTGTATTTGTTGTTGGTGTCCTCATTTGTGTCCGGTTCCGCTCCTTGTGTGCGGAGTCGGTCTGCCCGTGATTGTGTTTTCATTTCGTCCCCTGTCTATTCTCGGGGTGGTTAGATTTCTGTACGTGTGTTGTAATTTTTGTGTATTTTTTCTTGTACGTTTTTATTATTTTTCTTGTACATTTTTGTTATTGTCCTTATGTCCCTTATTTGTTGTATTGTGTGCATTCTCTGTCCCATGCTGTTTGTGGATTCCTTGTTTGTGTCCTGTGTGTTTTCCTGTGACATCTTGTGTGTATATTATGTCTGTTCACTAGTGTTTGCTTTGTTTCCTGTGTAAGCCGGATGGTTTTGTTTTTATATGTTGCTTTGTTCCCTGTTTTTGTACTTTGGTTTCTTATATATCAATAAAAAAAGTTATCTGGTTTCCCTTGGTATAGCCATGCCCTAATCCAACTTAATATAGCACCCCCAATACCATGAGCCTCTATCTTTTTAATAAGTCTTTCATGTGGCACTGTATCAAAAGCTTTGCTAAAGTCAAGGTACACAACATCACAAACCTTACCACTATCAACTGCCTCAAATATGCTGGAGTAAAATGATAGAAAATTTGTTAAACGTGGTCCTTCAGGTCATGTAATGGCGGGTGGCATTGAATGGCATCTGTTGGGGCCGCCTGAACATGCAAGGTGTTTGTGGAGTTTGTTGGTGGTAAACAACTCAACTGGATGTCCCCCAGGGTCACAAGCTTCACTTCCCAACGAATGAAAAATATAATAACTGCAAACACATTTAAAGTACGAGTATGACACATAATATAAATAGGGTGATAATTAGTGTAACTAGTTTACCCATGGTTTGGGCTTCTCTTACTAATAACTGGCTAGCCTATCTAAATAGTTATTGGCCAACTACTACTAGAAATGGGGTTTTAGTCGGCTAATTAGCACTTCCCGTTATTAGTGAGATCGCTGTGGCAGTTTTACAGTTGGTCGACTTCTAATTTTGAGTCTTTGGCGTGGTGTGCGTGTCGCAAAATTCCCCACCTGAAGCTCTCTAGGGTTTTTATTTATAATCTCGCCTCAATGACTTGGCTGCTTCCTGTTTTAGCAGCGTCTCCCAAGATTTTGGTTCCTTCTCTGTCTTTATATTGACAATAGGGAGGTAGCCTTTAGTTTATGGTTTATTTTCTAAAGTTAAAGCATAGAAAACACTTTTTTATTAATTTTAATGCTTAAACTGTTGTTTAGGAAATGTCAGAACTGTGGAGAAATGCCAGACAGACCACTGGAGCACAGTGCACAGTTACAAACCCATTAAGATTTCAACTTAGATTCAACCAAGCAGAAGAAGTTGTTAACCACATGGGACAAAATCTTACTGAAGCGACCATAGGAGTCATAAATAATCATACTCCGCCCAAGTAAAACAGAAACAAGCATCACTTAGCGGGCCAGCCAGAGGCTTAGGGCTCGTGCAGGAATATCCCTGAAAAAATTGTTGTTTAAAAGATATGTGATGTGTAAATTTATGTGTTTTGATGTGACGTCACGGGTCCCGTTCTATTTTCTTTTAGTGAC
The DNA here is from genome assembly GCA_020271785.1 of Procambarus virginalis. NCBI lineage: Eukaryota > Metazoa > Arthropoda > Malacostraca > Decapoda > Cambaridae > Procambarus > Procambarus virginalis. The sequence continues at coordinate 11,087 of WNGS01016127.1, read as the reverse complement.
TAACTATGGAGCCTGACAGCTGGGTGGACAGCGCTTCGAATTCGTAGTCCAGAGGTTCCGGGTTCGATCCCCGGTGGAGGCGGAGACAAATGGGCAAAATGTTTCTTTCACCCTGATGCTCCTGTTACCTAGCAGTAAATACGTACCTGGGAGTTAAACAGCTGCTACGGGCTGCTTCCTGGGGGTGTGTAACAAAGAGGAGGCCTGGTCGAGGACCGAGCAGCGAAGACGCTAAGCCCTGTAATCATCTCAAGATAACTAATGTAAATTAACAACATCTTATGATGTTACAAGTTTGTACATTATGTGTTAATGCTGAAATTTACGACAGGTAGCGCGAAGGCGAATACAAAACTCGCTCTGACAGCAGATTGGGAGAGGAAATGGCGTATCACAATCATTCCAGTTAAAATTAGAATCAGTACTGTTGGATGTATGGCGTACGCCTTCGAAAATGTAGAAGGAGTTCGCATTAGCGGGCAACTCATAGCATACAAAACGTCAAAACAATTTTCAGCTATAACATCAACCGGTTCCTCATATAGTACATCTTCGAAAAAAACGGCAGTAGCCAAAGGTCCCTCTAAAGGCAATGCAGATTCGATCAAGCCCCCACCCCTGCCAAACTTCACGTTTGCAAGATGATCATCAGACCAGGTTTGGAGTTTCCCTACATGCCCTTAAACTTGACTAATAAAACCAAAATTTTAGGAAAATATAACGAGTGGAAAAAAGGGCCCTCCGCGTCGAGTTGAAACTATCCTTAAAGGACCGGGTGCGAACAGACCAACTCCACGGACCAACTCCACATGATAATGTCTATTGGCCTGACTAAACCAACTCTCAAGGAAACAATTTAATAGGATGAAACAGCTCTAAACACCAGACCAACAGGACCCTTAATAACTGAGAACAAAACGAGTGATTATGAAATTCAAGAACCTCCATACAGGACTCGCTGAATCACCCTACAATTAAAAGTCCCGCAACACATACACAGTTCAAACTTCCAGAGACCACACATCCATGAGAACTTACCTGAAGACCCGGAGGACTGGATCCTTCCAGAACTAATTTCTACCTAAAAAAAGATAAAACATATACACAATATTATACAAACAACATTCCACGGGCAAACAGTGCAGAAAGATCTATAGTTGGGGGGCGGGGGAATGTCCTTTGTGAAGGTTAACTCCACCAGCCTCCCAATGTAGCCTACCTCCTGCTGGCCGCCCTCCACCGCCCAGCTCAACAGCCATACTGTTATGCACAACTCTTTCTAACTATGCTCGTGGCAGACACAGGAATAACTTTTACCCAGGCCTATCACGCTTTACTATATCAAGGATATGATCATAAAATCCCTATCATGTAATATTACAGGCACCAGTAAGTTACTAAGGAAGGGACATAACACACAAGTAAATATATAAACATATAATATCAGAACTTAAGAATCATTATATAAAAATCTCCACTGTCATTTACCTAAATCTACAATCCCAGAATATACACAGTGTGGCTTATAAAATATATTTTCTTCCCAAATAACCATCAAAAGTACCGAACAAAAAGCTACCATTTACTTAACTAATAAATGAATGATCTTTCCAGTCTCGTCCCCATCCTGCATCTGACTGGGCTCCCAGCGACGCTGCTCCAACATCCATTTCCTCCCTCACATAAGAGTTGCGAGACAACTCTCACACAACTCTGAACTAACGCACTACATACGGAAGTAGCCACTCTCAAACAGACACAATCATACTATTATAACATTATCCATATTTCCAAAGTAAAACTAAAACAATAATTTTGAAAAGAAGATAATAATTTTAAATGATGATACAAACGGGCCACGCAACCAACCGACTGACACTCGCCTCCTTCCATGCGTACTGAATGCGAATCCTGTCCACATTTACAATGCCATATCTCGTCTCATACCAGCATACATTACCTCATGGCTTATAAGATACAGTATACAATGTTATCAAATACAGTATGCAATCAACACTATATGCAAAATTACTCCTGTGAAAATCAAGTCCTTGATGATTCGTAACACATTCCAACAAATCACCAACACCCACCAAAAAACAAGCAAAAAAAAAAAAACACCATTTACTTCACAGTAATTCAAACACTACTAAGTCAAGGTGGACAGGCAACTATACTTTTCATCCCACTCATACTTCACCCTCATTCTTTTTTCCTGAGATTTCATCCTTATCCCTTATCCTCTTATAGCCCTTACCAAACCCTTAGGACATGAAAACGAAATCGAAGGCGAGTTACTGAGTCAGTAGTTCCCATCTTGGTGGCGTAATACTTCTTCTCCACATTTTGATGTAAGTCCGGGTGGTTCCTCATTGAGTATGCTGGCATTGTTGTGGTGTCAGCAGAGGTAGCAGCACGAGGATGTGTCTGCTTGTTGCATCTTTTTAATAATGACTCGCATGATTAGTGTCGTGATTTAGAGGATCACACAGTAGTAATTAATAATATAACTTGATGGTTTGCTGATGTGGCGTGTTAGAGTAATACTATTTGTCGAGATACTTCTTACTGCAGGTGTTCACTTCATTGTTAGTATATCCATAGTATACTCGGGCTTGAACACTTCTCTCCAAGACTTTGTGCACTGCGTGGTAGTTTGTGCAGTGGGTGAGAGGTCTACGTATGAATGAGATCATCACACTTCTTTCAGTAGCGGCACTCACTGAGGCAGTACACAACATACCCATGACTATTGGTGTCGTCAAGACTTCAGTGGTGAAGGTGGCGTCTCCGGTCTTACGTGTACGTCGAGGAAAGGGAGAGCACCGTCGATACCAAGTTCATGTGTTAACTGGAGTACTGAGGCTGGGTAAGTGATTGCTTACTCTGTTCCAGCTCTTTAAGGTCCTTAACACTGATGTAAACGTCACCAGTGTACCTGAAGCTAACATGAATCCAACAAACATGCAATTTAAATTTTATAGAATATACAAAAAATTGGAACTAACATGTTCATATGTTTTTCTGTTATTCTTAAAATAAATTCTTAGAGATGCGAAAGTATTTTGAATAACAAATTTATCAAAAATAATATCAAACTTTACTTGTTTATACTTAATCTAATAAAACGATTGTTTCCTAACATTTATAAAAAATGTTACGACCATCGCCGTCAAATTTGATTGCCCTCATACACGGTCCAGTGGCTTGGGGAGAGGAACAATGAATACAGGTGAGGAACAATGACCAAGTGCGAGGGACAATGTCGAGGGGTGATGAACAATGACCAGGAGTGAGGAACAATGACCATGGGTGAGGGACAATGAATGTGAGATTATCCCTTTTTAGAGGTGAATAGGTTACAAGAAACCTCAGTCAGGAAAAGACTGAACTAGCATCAAACCAATGCTGAGGGCAGATTATACTTTAATGACTGACCAGGGATTCATAGAGCAGCTGCAGGAGTCCAAATCCTTAACACTCCTTATCCACTAGGTTATGGAGTTTCTAGAGGCCTCAGAGGGAGGTCGTCAGAGTAGCTCAAATGATCCTCACACCAAATAGTATTTATTTGACGTGTGTGGCCATGAACGCGTTCAAATCCAAGTATTCCTGGCAACATAAAAAGGATCACGTTAAT
>WNGS01016124.1:0-19488 GCA_020271785.1 Procambarus virginalis | reverse complement strand
GTTCCAATCTACAAAAGTGGAAACAGGGAAGTATCCCCTTAATTATAGACTGTATCATTGACAAGTGTAATAGTCAAAATATTGGAAAAAAATTAAACTAAATGGGTAGAACACCTCGAGGAAAACGATATAATATCAGACAGACAGTATTGGTTTTTTCGATCTGGAAGATCCTGTGTAACGAACTTGCTCAGTTTTTATGATCGAGCCACAGAGATTTTACAAGAAAGAGATGGTTGGGTTGACTGCATCTATCTGGACCTAAAAAACCTTCCGACAGAGTTCCCCATAAGAGGTTGTTCTGGAAACTGGAACATATGGAGGAGTGACAGGTAAGCTACTAACATGGATGAAAATTTTCCTAACTGACAGAAAAATGAGGGCCATAATCAGAGGCAAGGTATCGGATTGGAGGAATGTCATGAGTGGAGTACCTCAGGGTTCAGTTCTTGCACCGTAATGTTCATTGTCTACATAAACGATCTACCAGTGGGATACAGAATTACATGAACATGTTCTGATGATGCTAAGATAATAGGGAGATAAGAAACCTAGATGATTGTCATGCCCTTCAAGAAGACCTGGACAAAATAAGTATTGGAGCAACACTTGGCAAATGGAATTTAATGTGAATAAATGCCATGTTATGGAATGTGGAATTGGAGAACATAGACCCCACACAACCTATAAATTATGTGAGAAATCTTTAAAGAATTCTGATAAAGAAAAGGAACTAGGGGTGGTTTTAGATAGAAAACTGTCACCTGAGGACCACATCAAGAACATTGTGCGAGGAGCCTATGCTACACTTTCTAACCTCAGAATTGCTGTTAAATACATGGATGGAGAAATACTAAAGAAATTGTTCACGACTTTTATTAGACCAAAGCTGGAATATGCAGCGGTTGTATGGTGCCCATATCTTAAGAAGCACATCAACAAACTGGAAAAGGTGCAACGACATGCCACTAAGTGGCTCCAGAAATGAAGGACAAGAGCTACGAGGAGAGATTAAAGGCATTAAACATGCAAAACTAGAAGATAGAAGAAAAAGAGGTGATATGATCACTACATTCAAAATAGTAACAGGAATCGATAAAATTGATAGGGAAGAATTCCTGAGACCCGGAACTTCAAGAACAAGAGGTCATAGATTTAAACTAACGAAACAAAGCTGCTGGAGAAATATACGAAAATTCACTTTTGTAAACAGAGTGGTAGACGGTTGGAACAAGTTAAGTGAGAAGGTGGTGGAGGCCAAGACCGTCAGTAGTTTCAAAGAGTTATATGACAAAGAGTGCTGGGAAGACGGGACACCCCGAGCGTAGCTCTCATCCTGTAACTACACTTAGGTAATTACACTTAGGTAATTACACCTATCCCAAGTTCTTTCCAAGAGGCAGACAAGAGGAGCTCCAGCATATTTCAACAATCCTAAGTATTGTAGTACAGGATGACGATAGTGAGTGGTGTCCCAGAGAACATAAAGGTATAGTGCTTTTGAAAAATAGGTGAGATAACAGGAATGTGCCAAGGGAAGTGAAAAATTGGATGAGAAAAAGTTACCCCTAGTGTTTACAGTGCAGAGAACAACATTCAAGATGGCCGCCGGCAAGGAAATACACAGCAGAGCTTGATTTTGCTGGATTCAGTGAAGAAAGCATTGAGATAACCAGTCTACACAACAAGTTGGTAAAATTAGATGCTATAGTGACCTCTCATGTAGAATTAATTAGTAAATTGAAAGAAAGTAATGACCATTTGAATAGCAAAGTTGTATGTCTTGAGGGTGTAGTCAAAGACCTGTGCAAGGATAAGATTCAATTGGAAACAAATTGCAAAGCCATGGAAGAAGAAAATAGACTCTTAAAAATAGCTTTGGAAGAAGTTAAAGTAAATTTAAACATAGATGACTACAATAGGTTAGGTAAGGAATTTCATCAGGAGAAACAGCTTTTGTCAGCACAGATGGAGGAAGTTACACAGGGTATAGAACAGTGCAAGAAAGATATGCAACTCACTTATGCGCAAGTGGCCAAGGCGAAGGAAAAATTGGAAGAAGCAGCAAAGGAAGCCCAACACTGCAGCAACCAGGATAAAACAAACATTAGGCTAGAAGTGAAGAAAGAATTGGCATCCAACCCGAAGTTAGTGCAAAACACAGTTGATCGAAGTAAGTCCCTGATCATTTTTGGCTGCAAAGAAAAGGAGATAACATCTAGGTCAGAAAGAGCTGTAGAAGAAGCAAAAGTAGTAGATAAAATTGTTGGCCTCGTGGAAGGTCTTACAACCATAGAGAATGTGAGCAACTACAGGAGAATACGCCGATATGTAAAAGGGAAAGATCGACCCTTGAGGATCACCCTAAATGGTGCCAAACAGATGGAAGACGTACTAAGGAATGCTAAAAAATTACGTAATGATGAGGATGGGAAAGTGTGGTCGTTAAGACGAGATCTTTCAAAAGAAGATAGAGAGAAGCTGAAACTGAACCTCGCCAAGGCAAAACGTTTAAATGAGAGCAGGAATGAAGAAGATATCAATTCTTTTTTCTACAAAGTGATAGGAGTAGGCAGACCAGTGAAGTGGTACATAAAGGCAAACCAACAAAATCATTAGAGAAAGGGGGAGTGAAAAATAAGAAGAGGGGGAACAAGTTCCTGAAGATTGCATACACCAACATAGATGGAGTAAGGTCAAAGATACTGGAGTTAAGTGATATAATACAGCTGCAGACACCAGACATTGTTGCACTCACGGAGACAAAACTTGAAGATGTTATTTTAAATGAGGTCATATTCCAAGGGGCTACTCAATTTGGAGACGGGACAGAAAAATCAGGAAAGGCGGTAGTGTTGCTGTGCTGGTGAAAGAACACCTAAAGGTGAACGAAATAATGACTGCCAATCCACAAGAAGTAGATATAATAGCACTAGAGAGCTGCCATGAGGATGATAAACTAATGATCATAAATGCATATAGTCCACCGATAAGCAGCACATGGTCAAAAGAGGAGCTAGATAGTAAACGAGAAGGTCTTATAACAATAATGAGAGAGATCATAGCAAGAGCGGATAATGATAGTTCACGGCTGTTGACAGTCGGCAACTTCAACTTGAAATCCATAGACTGGGAGGCATATGAAGCTAAAACAGAAGATTTCTGGACCTGTAAATTTGTAGACCTCATCCTGGAAACATTCTTGTATCAACATGTTAAACAAGCTACGAGGATGAGGGAAGGGGACGTCCCCTCCATGCTAGATTTGATATTTACCAGGAAGGAGGAAGAAATATTTGACATTCAGTACCTTCCTTCCTTGGGTAAAAGTGACCATGTCTTTTTGGGAATAAAGTATGCAATGCGATATAATCTGGAAGAAAATATGACAGTCGATGCAATTGAAAAACCTGATTTTAGGAGAGGACATTATGGCAACCTTAGAAAAAATTTTAGTGAGTATAATTGGACAGACTTGTTGCTAGGCAAGGAAGTGAATGAGATGTATGTCAAGTTTTGTGAAATATATGATAAAGGAACAAAGAAATTTATACCAAAACAGAGAAGCAGAACTAGGGAACAGGATTGATTCAACAGAAAGTGCGAGAGGGCCAGAGACCAAAAGTCACAAAAATGGAATCAATACAGGAAGAGGCCAAACCCCCAAACATACCAGCGATACAAAGATGCAAGAAACAACTACACGGCAGTGAGGAGAGAGGCAGAAAGAAATTTTGAAAAAGGGATTGCAGACAAATGTAATACAGAACCAGGTCTATTCTATAAATTCATAAACAACAAATTGCAGGTAAAGGATAATATTCAGAGGTTGAAAATGGGAAATAGATTCACGGAAAATGAAAAGGAAATGTGTGAAACATTAAACGAAAAGTTCCAAAGTGTGTTTGTACAAAATGAAATCTTCAGGGAACCAGATACAATAAGAATTCCAGAGAACAACATAGAGCACATAGAGGTGTCTAGAGACGAAGTGGAAAAAATGCTCAAGGAGCTAAATAAGAACAAAGCAGTTTGTCCAGATGGAGTTTCGCCATGGGTTCTGAGAGAATGTGCACCTGAGCTCAGCATTCCTCTTCAACTGATTTTTCAGGCATCCCTGTTTACAGGAGTTGTAGCTGATGTGTGGAAAAAGGCTAACATAGTTCCAATCTACAAAAGTGGAAGCAGGGAAGACCCCCTTAACTATAGACCGGTATCATTGACAAGTGTAATAGTCAAAATATTGGAAAAAATAATTAAAACTAAATGGGTAGAACACCTGGAGAGAAATAATATAATATCAGACAGACAGTATGGTTTTCGATCTGGAAGATCCTGTGTATCGAATTTACTCAGTTTCTATGACCGAGCAACAGAGATATTACAGGAAAGAGATGGTTGGGTTGACTGCATCTATCTGGACCTAAAAAAGGCTTTCGACAGAGTTCCACATAAGAGGTTGTTCTGGAAACTGGAAAATATTGGAGGGGTGACAGGTAAGCTTCTAACATGGATGAAAAATTTTCTGACTGATAGAAAAATGAGGGCAGTGATCAGAAGCAATGTATCGGACTGGAGAAATGTCACAAGCGGAGTACCACAGGGTTCAGTTCTTGCACCAGTGATGTTTATTGTCTACATAAATGATCTACCAGTTGGTATACAGAATTATATGAACATGTTTGCTGATGATGCTAAGATAATAGGAAGGATAAGAAACTTAGATGATTGTCATGCCCTTCAAGATGACCTGGACAAAATAAGTACATGGAGTGCCACTTGGCAAATGGAATTCAATGTTAATAAATGCCATGTTATGGAATGTGGAATAGGAGAACATAGACCCCACACAACCTATATATTATGTGAGAAATCTTTAAAGAATTCTGATAAAGAAAGAGATCTAGGGGTGATTCTAGATAAAAAACTATCACCTGAGGACCACATAAAGAATATTGTGCGAGGAGCCTATGCCACGCTTTCCAACTTCAGAATTGCGTTAAATACATGGATGGCGATATACTAAAGAAATTGTTCACTACTTTTGTTAGGCCAAAGCTAGAATATGCAGCGGTTGTGTGGTGCCCATATCTTAAGAAGCACATCAACAAACTGGAAAAAGTTCAAAGACATGCTACTAAGTGGCTCCCAGAACTGAAGGGCAAGAGCTACGAGGAGAGGTTAGAGGCATTAAATATGCCAAAACTAGAAGACAGAAGAAAAAGAGGTGATATGATCACTACATACAAAATAGTAACAGGAATTGATAAAATCGATAGGGAAGATTTCCTGAGACCTGGAACTTTAAGAACAAGAGGTCATAGATATAAACTAGCTAAACACAGATGCCGAAGAAATATAAGAAAATTCACTTTCGCAAACAGGTGGTAGAAGGTTGGAACAAGTTAGGGGAGAAGGTGGTGGAGGCCAAGACCGTCAGTAGTTTCAAAGCGTTATATGACAAAGAGTGCTGGGAAGACGGGACACCACGAGCATAGCTCTCATCCTGTAACTACACTTAGGTAATTACACACACACATAATTAGGTAATTATGATGGTCGATGCAATTGAAAAACCTGACTTTAGGAGAGGACATTATGGCAACCTTAGAAAATTTTTTAGGGAGTATAATTGGACAGACTTGTTGCTAGGCAAGGAAGTGAATGAGATGTATGTCAAGTTTTGTGAAATTTATGATAAAGGCACAAAAAAATTTATACCAAAACAGAGAAGCAGAACTAGGAAACAGGATTGGTTCGACAGAAAGTGCGAGAGGGCCAGAGACCAAAAGACGCAAAATGGAATCAATACAGGAAGAGGCCAAACCCCCAATCATACCAGCGATACAAAGATGCGAGAAACAACTACACGGCAGTGAGGAGAGAGGCAGAAAGAAATTTTGAAAAAGGGATTGCAGACAAATGTAAAACAGAACCAGGTCTATTCTATAAATTCATAAACAACAAATTGCAGGTAAAGGATAATATTCAGAGGTTGAAAATGGGAAATAGATTCACGGAAAATGAAAAGGAAATGTGTGAAACATTAAACGAAAAGTTCCAAAGTGTGTTTGTACAAAATGAAATCTTCAGGGAACCAGATACAATAAGAATTCCAGAGAACAACATAGAGCACATAGAGGTGTCTAGAGACGAAGTGGAAAAAATGCTCAAAGAGCTAAATAAGAACAAAGCAGTTGGTCCAGATGGAGTTTCACCATGGGTTCTGAGAGAATGTGCACCTGAGCTCAGCATCCCTCTTCAACTGATCTTTCAGGCATCCCTGTTTACAGGAGTTGTAGCTGATGTGTGGAAAAAGGCTAACATAGTTCCAATTTACAAGAGTGGAAGCAGGGAAGACCCCCTTAATTATAGACCGGTATCATTGACAAGTGTAATAGTCAAAATATTGGAAAAAATAATCAAAACTAAATGGGTAGCACACCTGGAGAGAAATGATATAATATCAGACAGACAGTATGGTTTTCGATCTGGTAGATCCTGTGTATCGAATTTACTCAGTTTTTATGATCGAGCAACAGAGATATTACAGGAAAGAGATGGTTGGGCTGACTGCATCTATCTGGACCTAAAAAAGGCTTTCGACAGAGTTCCATATAAGAGGTTGTTCTGGAAACTGGAAAATATTGGAGGAGTGACAGGTACGCTTCTAACATGGATGAAAAACTTTCTGACTGATAGAAAAATGAGGGCTGTGATCAGAGGCAATGTATCGGACTGGAGAAATGTCACAAGTGGAGTACCACAGGGTTCAGTTCTTGCACCAGTGATGTTTATTGTCTACATAAATGATCTACCAGTTGGTATACAGAATTATATGAACATGTTTGCTGATGATGCTAAGATAATAGGAAGGATAAGAAATTTAGATGATTGTCATGCCCTTCAAGAAGACCTGGATAAAATAAGTATATGGAGCACCACTTGGCAAATGGAATTTAATGTTAATAAATGTCATGTTATGGAATGTGGAATAGGAGAACATAGACCCCACACAACCTATATATTATGTGAGAAATCTTTAAAGAACTCTGATAAAGAAAGAGATCTAGGGGTGGTTCTAGATAGAAAACTATCACCTGAAGACCACATAAAGAATATTGTGCAAGGAGCCTATGCTATGCTTTCTAACTTCAGAATTGCTTTTAAATACATGGATGGGGATATACTAAAGAAATTGTTCATGACGTTTGTTAGGCCAAAGCTAGAATATGCAGCTGTTGTTTGGTGCCCATATCTTAAGAAGCACATCAACAAACTGGAAAAGGTGCAAAGACATGCTACTAAGTGGCTCCCAGAACTGAAGGGTAAGAGCTACGAGGAAAGGTTAGAAGCATTAAATATGCCAAAACTAGAAGACAGAAGAAAAAGAGGTGATATGATCACTACATACAAAATAGTAACAGGAATTGATAAAATCGACAGGAAAGATTTCCTGAGACCTGGAACTTCAAGAACAAGAGGTCATAGATATAAACTGGCTAAACACAGATGCCGAAGAAATATAAGAAAATTCACTTTCGCAAACAGAGTGGTAGACGGTTGGAACAAGTTGGGGGAGAAGGTGGTGGAGGCCAAGACCGTCAGTAGTTTCAAAGCGTTATATGACAAAGAGTGCTGGGAAGACGGGACACCACGAGCGTAGCTCTCATCCTGTAACTACACTTAGGTAATTACACTTAGGTAATTACACACACACACGAGCTACGAAGAGAGACTACGGGAATTAAACCTCACTTCGCTGGAAGACAGAAGAGTTAGGAGGGACATGATCACCACATTTAAGATTCTGAAGGGAATTGATAGGGTAGATAAAGACAGGCTATTTAACACAAGGGGCACACGCACAAGGGGACACAGGTGGAAACTGAGTGCCCAAATGAGCCACAGAGATATTAGAAAGAACTTTTTTAGTGTCAGAGTGGTTGACAAATGGAATGCATTAGGAAGTGATGTGGTGGAGGCTGACTCCATACACAGCTTCAAGTGTAGATATGATAGAGCCCAATAGGCTCAGGAATCTGTACACCAGTTGATTGACAGTTGAGAGGCGGGACCAAAGAGCCAAAGCTCAACCCCCGCAAGCACAATTAGGTGAGCAATTAGGTGAGTACACACACACACACATACACATACATACATACATACATACAGTGGGAGTTTGAAGCACTAGGTAGGTAGGTAAATGAGGATGAAATTAGGTATTTTTTGGTTTTACTTTTGAATAAGGCAGAAAACTGAACATGATTAAGGTAGCTGCAGAAGGCTTATTGACCAATATGAGACAGCTCCTATTTATACCCACCCAATCTCATTCATATATATATGTCTAACCAACTCTTTAAATACTCAAGGGGTCCTACTTTTGTTACGTGGTAATTCTTTCAAGTTCAAGTTCAAGTAAATTTATTGAGACAAGAAAAAAAAATACATCTCAAAGTGATAGAGTTGATGTGGTACACTACTTATTTCCTTATTTCTATAGTTATCAATAAATTGACACTCTAATACATAATGTTCTAAGGTGTGGGCATGCGGCATACTACATAATTTGGTTCCAGTAATCAGTAACCAGGGTACCGAACCAGTATTTACCTACATCTTTCCTATAACACTTTGTCGTGTAACGCTTCAAAACTACTGAAGGTTTTGCCAACCATCACCTTCTCACTTAACTTATTCCAACCGTCTACCACTCTGTTTGCAAAAGAAATCTTCCTAATATATATTTCAGCCATATTTGTTTCCTTAGCTTGAATCTGTATCCTCTTGCTCGTTAAGTTGTTCGTTTTAGGAATTCCTCTTGGTCAATTTGAACAATTCCCTCTGGCAGCAGCTTACTATCTAAAACCACCCTTACCTTGAAGTGTTTTCGGGGCTTAGCCTCCCCATTGTCGTCGACCAGGCCTTCTCGTTGCTGGACTGGTCAACCAGGCTGGTTGACGCGGCTGCTCGTTGCCTGACGAATGAATCACAGCCTGGTTGATCAGGTATTCTTTGGAGGTGCTTGTCCAGTTCTCACTTGAACACTGTGCAGGGTCAGTTAGTTATGCCCCTTGTGTGTAGTGGGCACATCATGCCATGCCTTCTGGTCTCATGTGATGTTATTTCTGTGTGCAGGTGTGGGACCAGCCCTCTAATATTTGTCCACGTATAAATTATTATGTCTCTCTCCTGCCTGCGCTCAAGAGAATACAGATTTAGGCTCTTTAGTCGGTCCCAGTAGTTTAGATGTTTTACCGAGTGGATTCTAGCAGTAAAGGATCTCTGCACACTCTGTAGGTCAGCAATTTCACCAGCTTTGAAAGGGGCTGTCATTGTACAGCAGTACTCCACTCTAGAGAGCATTAGCGTCTTGAAAAGTATCGTCATCGGTATAGCAACTCTAGTGTGAAAGGTTCGTATTATCCAACCTGTTATTTTTCCTGCAGTTGTGACGGCTACTTTATTGTGTACTTTGAAGGTAAGGTCTTCCGACATGAGTACACCCAAATCCTTTACATTGTCTTTTCGTTCTATGTTATGATTTGACTGAGTTTCATATGTGGTTTCCGTTTTTATATTTTCATTTTGTTCGCATTCCACATTCCATGACATGGCATTTATTCAAAATGAATTCCATTTGGCAATTAAACCTCCAAGCAGTTACTTTATCTACATCGATTTGAAGGGCATTAGAATCGTCTGCATCTCCTATCTTCACCAGTATCTTAGCATCCTCCACAAACATGTTTAGATAATTCAGTATTTCTTCGGGTAGATCATTTATGTAGACGATGAACATTACTGGTGCAGAAACTGAACCCTGTGGCAATCCACTAGTAACACTCCTCCAGTCACCTACATTGTCTCTGATTACTGCCCTCCTCTATCAGTCAGTTAAAACTTATCTCATATCAGAAGTCTCCCTGTCACCCCTCTAGCATGTTCCAGTTTCCAGAACAGCCTGTTGTGTGGACTGTCAAAAGCTTTTTTAGGTCTAGATAGACAGTAAATCCAACAACCTCTTTCTTGTAATATCTCTGTAACTCTATCATGAAAACTAAGTAGATTTGTTTCACTTCATCTTCCTGTTAGAAAACAATACTGTGTCCAATATTATGTTATGACTCCAGGTGTTCTAGGTACTGCATATCAAACATTTAATACCTTCCTCCCTTGGGAAAGTGTATTTTTCCCATACTAGATACTTTGCATAGCAGAAAACACTGGCCTTATTATTGGCCAGTGTTTATAGAGCAAAAAGTAATGGTTCATAGTTAATCAACCGGCTTCAACATTGGAGCCCTTCTTCCTGATGCTTGCAGTTAAATTTTTAGTTATAGATGTGAGCGAATTATAACGTGGAATTTTCTCATTTTTAATTATAAGTTTATTATATATTTTTTCCATTATTATTATTATTATTATTAATATATATTCTATCTTTTCTAGATTCTAATCGCATTGGATCTGCTATAAATCATGATCTTAATGATGTCGATTTAAGGGATAATGACAAGACAACAGACTTGGAAATATCTGGAATGCAGCAGCTAGATGATGATTCATCAACCACAGATATGGGGGAGGATGAGAAACCCCAAAAATTCAGGAAAATTTGTGATTTTCCAGGATTTAAAAAAAACAAACATTGCCAGCAAGGCTTAAATAATTATAAATGTCAGTCAGAGTAATGTAATTAATGAAGTCAGGATATCCTTTTATTAAGTTTCTATAAAAACCTCTCTTAGCAAGTGTTTGCCTGTACCATGAAAAAGTAATAAAGTAAAACCACTAATTAATGCTAATGCTCTGTGTTTTGATTAATATTCCTTTTACATAAAGAATTAGGCAAAAAGTAGGCAAGTAGGGGTTGTAAAAGATACAGTGCGAGTTTGAAGCACAAGGTAGGAAACTATGAGGATGAAATAAGGTTTTTTTTTTATTTTACTTTTGAACTAGGCATGGTTTGGAAACTTTTAATTTATCAGTGAGAAAATTCCAAAGACTGGGCCCTTTATTTGGGTGGAGTGTTTGCACAGATTTAGTCTTACTCTGAGGATATATAAGCGATATTTATTTCCGGTATGGTGCTCATTAGTTCTATTAAATAAATAGTGAAAAAGTTCCAGATCAACATTAGCATTTAGGAACAAGGTTTTGTACATGTAGATTGCACAGGAGAATGTGTGGAGTGAGTGTATGTTTAGCATGTTAAGGGACTTAAATAGCGGGGCTGTGTGTTATCTGACAAAAAAGTTGTTATAGTTCGGTTCCTGCATCCTCTCCGAGACACAAACCAGGATTTTACACAATTTCCCCATGCACTCGGGCTCTGTCAACAAGCTATTCTACCACTTCGCCCTGATTTCAATACACACAGAAATCACAATAGTTTCACAATTCAGTTAGCCAAAGACGGATTTTATTGACTTCAGTATTGACTGTCTTGCAGAATAAGAGGATGAGGACTGGAGAAAATGAAGGTTTTGTCATCGGCAAATAAAATTGGCTAAACGTGTTCAGAGGAATTTGGAAGGTCATTAATGGAGATGAGAAAGAAGAGAGGGCCAAGTACACACTGACATGTGGAACACAAATGTTAATGGGTAGGGTGGGAGAATTCAATTCTTTCACAGAAACATACTGTAGCCTGTCACTAAGGTAAGAAGGTATTGCAGGAAGTGATATCTGACTCTATAATATTGTAGTTTAAGAGCGAGGTTATTGTGAACAGTGTCAAAACCTTACATAGTTCAGGAAATAACCCAACAAGGTACTCATTATTATCAAGAGCAGCATGTATCAAGTTCATACTAATCCGTGCATCATTGATGCGTTTTTTGGGTCTAAAGCCATATTGGCAAGAGCATATTGTGTTTAGATACATACGAGTAAAGTTGCTTGTATATTAACTTTTAAGATAATTTAGACAAGGTTGGCTAGATTGATATTGGTCTGTAATTGTTAACATCAGTGAGATCACAACTTTTAGGGACTGGGCTAACTTTTTTTTGTTAATAACAGGAAAGGTGTGGAGTTCAAGTGATTTGTTGTAGAGCAATGCAATGGCTGTAGCATGAAATCAGGAGTTTTTTTTGTAAGTTACAGTTTGTATCTCAGCCAGGGCACCTGACTTTGGTTTAAGAGAAAGGATAATGTCATTAACATCAGAGGTATTAGTGGAAGTTATATAATATTGATATAATAGACTATAAACAATATATTTACCAGGTAAACTCAGGTAAATATATTGTTGAAGTTTAATGTCATGTTTTAAGTTCTAAATTAGCTGAGTGAGGTAGCACCAGGTCATAACTAAATAATAAACAGATATACAGTAATTCATATCCAGAGTCTGACTAATATATTTGCAAGTGTTGATTCAGGGTAATATCAATGCCAGAGTCAGATTAATATAACTGCAAGAGTCAGGTTAATAAATGCCAGAGTCATGCTAATACATGTACAAAAAAATGTACTCACTTAGTTGTAATGTAGTCACCTAGTTGTATTTAAGGAGGTTGAAATTTAAAATTCAAAATATATTCTTTGAGAAAGATTTTTAAAAAACATATATATACCATTTTAATATTTAAACTGTTTAATATGATAAACAGTTTCAAGCATTAAAAGCAACAAGATAGGAGAAATCTCCTGAGAACAGGAGATGTTTTTTTACCCACATGATTATTAACATATGGAACTACCTACCCACCGAATACGTAAATGGCAAAACTCTACTAACTTTTAAAGTACTGTAACCCAGCGATTATCCGGGATTCGAACATCCGAAAAACACCTTAATACGGCCAAAATCGCAATCGGATAAAGTTATCACAATATCCGGCCAAAATAGCCACAGGAACCGGATTAACGAGAGTTTGGACGGATGATCGAGGCTTTTTCTGTATATGAAAACATGAGGCGGGCCATACGGTATTAATCCCGTCTGCCCGTGACTCGAGGCGCATGGTGTAGGAGGGGGTGGGGTGGGTGGGTGGTGTCGGGAGGGTGGGAGGAGAGCGTCGGGAGGGACCACCTGTGTACAGGAATTACCATTAATTTTAGAACAAAAACAAATGAAATAAGTACTAGTAATTATGTAATAACAAATAAATAAGTTTTCTAAAAGCAATGTGCACAGGCTGAAGTTTCCTTAAAAAATATTCTCCTGGCAGCCTACGTAAGGTGGTATAGCTGCCCCACGCCAAGTGGACCCGTCCAACACTGGTCAACCCATGTGCGTCCGTCCCTCGTGTTATACACAGTGCTGCGCCATTAGTGAAATATTTTTTTAAATAACTTTTTTATTTTCATAGTAACTTTGAACATTTTTGGCCAAGACTATGTCTGGTAGGAGCATCAATCGTTCTGTAGGTGTTAAGAGGAAGAAAGTTGTCCTAACAATTAAAGACAAGTTACTGTTATACACCTCAACGAGTGAGGCGTCACAGTGCTGCGCCATTAGTGAAATATTTTTGAAATATCTTTTTATTTTCATAGTAACTTTAAGCATTTTTGGCCAAGACTATGTCTGGTATCAGCATCAATCATTCTGGAGGTGTTAAGAGGAAGAAGGTTGTCCTGGCAATTAAAGACAAGTTACGTGTTGTTCAACCAGTGAGGCGTCACAGGCAGCCGTGCCTTCAACAAGTGAGGCGCCACAGGCAAGCCACGCACCTTCAACCAGTGAGGCTTCAGCAGCTGGCAGTCAAAACTAACTTTGCTTAATGAACTGTACAGTAATTTTAAGTGTTAATTTTAGTGTTGTGTTAGTATAGGTTACGTAAATTGTTAACAATTCTTAACTTCAAGATGTGTGGCATCAATCAAGAAGACGAACACCAACAAGGTAAGTTGAGGTTTCTAGTTGAATATCTAATAATTATATGTGGCAAGGCAATTCAAATTATGTTGTTTGTAGTATAAAAATTGTTGGAAATGGTCACTTTTGGACTCATAGGTGAAAAAGTACCATTATCCGAAAAACGTGATAATCCGGTTGGGGGTCCTTCCCATATAGTCCGGATGATCGAGTGGAGACAGTATAGATCATCAAGACAAATGAAGGGACCTTCTACAAGCAGCTAGCTTTCCGTCTTTTTCAAGACCACTAGTATTTCTGGATCTCGGGTAAACTCAGGTACAGTAATATAATTCTGTACAATATCACAGGTATGAATTCCTGCTAGGCTAAATTGCTAACTCTCTCTGAACACTCTTGTATCGACTCTAGCATCTTCAACTGGTAAGCACCACACTAAATACACAGTAGGTAATTACAGTACAGTAATTCTTAACGAAATATAGAGTATCTCCAGCAAAATAAGAACTTATTTACGAGACTAATGACACATATATCAGTATGATGAAACAGTACATGGTAACAAGGTTGTTATTTCATTATATTATTATTTTTACTTTCTCAACCCAATGTACCTTCTAATATATAAAATAACTCACGGGTTCGGGGGGGGTAATATACTTATCTCTCTCATCTCTTAACAGACCCGTAGCCCTTCATATCCGCCCTCACTTTCAAAAACCTGACTCTGTAGCCATTCTCGACCCCACTCTCACTTCTCCAGCTAGCAGCAAGCTGTCGCGTATCACCAGTTTCTACCCGTCTCCCTCGGCCTCCTGAATTCACAAAGATTTTTCATTCATCATTTCCAAAATGGGGTCAGAAATGCAACTATCAAAATTATCATCCAAAACAAGAATGCGGACGGTCCTCTACTATTCTACCTTTCAGGACAAGTTCATAGTAAACTTTTGTCTTTTAGAAATAGAGTTTCTTGGGGTCGTAAAAACAGTACTTTGGGAATATTGAGCGGCGCGCGGTAGAGAGGTTTTCTTTACCTTCTCGCCTTCTTGGTAGATGTAAGTTTGCGTCCCCTTTGCTTAACATCACTATCGCAAAAGGGCGGATGTTGCCCGCGAGGGTTCTGTTTGCCAAGGAAGGGCCCTGTCTCGCGGTTCATGAGTTTAAATAAAAGGTCGGTACCCTAAAAGTGTCCGGACAATAGAGATGAGTTAATTACCCGGATTCACTCTGTTCCTCAACAATTCTTGGCCTGCGGTCATTAGTTCTTATGACAACTAATGCAGCTCGCACACATTAGATTGATATCTAAGTCTGCCTGAGAGGAGCACAGGAAAGGAACAAGAGGAAGTCCTATAGATAAAGTGAAGGTCATCCTTTTGAGCAATGGTACTCTAAAAATGTTCCTTGCACATTTTTGAACAACTTATGAATAGATGTTTCAATAGATCGCAGAGAGCACAGATAAGCATAATGACACCAAGTTCAAGCTCAGTGGTAAGAAGTTCGTCAAAGACATACTGAGACATGTCCCATTTAAGATGAGGGGGCGTGTGACATCGGATGAGAAGAGGGACTAGAGCCAGTAAACAAAATAAACAAAGTCAGTAACGGTACTAATATAGAGACCACCAAAAAAACGAGGTAGTTGGAGATCGATCTGAAGTGTTGATGAGAAAAAGGGGCGTAACTGGCAGTATCCAGGGGACAAATGCTCAAGAGTCGCTTGGCAGATATCCATGCCACTAGACAAAAGCTGGTTAGACCGAATGGGAAAAAAAAAAAACTGGGCGCTTGACGAAAAAATTGTGTGACTATTATGGGGTGCTAAGAGTGGAGGGGATAGACAAACAAGTCATAAGTCAACGTGGGTCGAGCGAGGGGGAAAATATCTTAAAACACTCGAACAAGGGAATCACGACAAAGTGGTAACCCTTCTTAGAGCCCACAAACTTTGGTATATGGGTGTATGTAGGACAGACGACCAACCAAATCGACAGATAAATGAAAAGCACCAAATACAAAAAGACCGGTCCATAAGGGTGGGTAATATACTAGGAAAGGGGACCGAAAAACCGGTAACAGTAATACAAGATGATACAAACGTCAGACAAGGAAGCACATCATCCAAACTGGTCACGCTGCACATTAGTATAACTCGAGAGACAGGGGACACTATCGAAATCACCTCCATAAACGGGGCGCGCGTCAAGTACCGGAGTTTACGAGGCAACTTCCTAGAGTTAGCCTCAACTGAAACACCCCTGTGACTCATCAGATCTAAAATGGACACGGTCTTAGGATCCTATAGACCGATGGGTAGCGCAGTGGTCGGTGAAAAACATGCGGCCGAGTGCAAGGCAATAACCCGTGTGTTGAAGATTTGATGGTGTGTGCATAATATCTCGAGGGAGTGGTCGTTCAGTCAGATAGTAGAGAAGAGAACCTTGATCAGAATCGAGAATCAGCTAAGGTAGGAACAAAAGGGGATGTTAGAGGTTCATTGTCGTAAAATGAATGGAGGGTACACAGAATGGGTGAATATG
This sequence comes from Procambarus virginalis, assembly GCA_020271785.1. Lineage (NCBI taxonomy): Eukaryota > Metazoa > Arthropoda > Malacostraca > Decapoda > Cambaridae > Procambarus > Procambarus virginalis. The sequence goes on along the minus strand of WNGS01016124.1, from coordinate 3,111 downwards.
AGTGTATGAGGTGAGGGAGGGGAAACTGGGATTATAATAATCGAAACTCCGTAGATAGTAGTTCTAGTAGTAGATAGAATGTGAACGCTCGACTGGAAAGATACCGATATTGGGGGAAAAGGTGGCGGAAAGAGCAAAAAGGTTGGGCGGGGGGGAGGTAGGTCGCGTCGGTGCAATGGTACGGGGGGAAAGGACATTAAAAGCAAATCGTAAATCTGTGGCCATCAACTTGTAAATATGGGAATAGTCAATATCATGAGTGAGATAAGTATATAAGTCTAATAATAATAATCGAAAATCTAAATCTAAAACTAGATCTATTTAACTACGACGCGTTTGTGACCACAGCGCGCTGTGGTAACGCCCTGAATGTAATCAGTATTGTAACTATTTTGTGTAATGACTGTTTGTCAATAATAAAGTTAGATAACATACAAAACATACCAAGAAGAATAGGGTGGAAGTAGGACAATAAAGACAAAAATATCGTGCTGTTTCAGTGGCAGAAGATGACAAACACAAACACCGCTCCATTTCTCGTAAGTACTCGGTTTGGATTTTGGCTTCTCCGACTAAGCTCATGGGGGGGTCCCTGACCACTCGTTGCACAACAAGAGAAGATAGAGTACACCGAACGCCATTCTGATGGTTTAAAAAAAAAAACAAATATATACAGTACGTATAAGAGTGGGATACGTCGGTGATGAGGGTAGATAGGGTCAGGGGAAATCATGTAGAATATATATAGAGGGGGTGAATCTGTAGATATATAATCCTCTAATATAATATTAATGTCATGAAGGAGACCTAGGTAAAACCAGCGCTAACACGATCGTGTGTGGGGCCCTACTTTATGGCAAGCCGCGGCGTGGGCCTAAGAAGGCCAATTTCTTCCTTGGAATTATATGTAGTTTCTCTATTTTTGGTTTCGGTATAAAAGACTAAAGCTAGGAAACCCAGTTAGGGAATGGCATAAGGTGGCAAAATGAGGTGAAAGATATGAGGATCAAAGTAAGTTTTTTGTTGTGTATTGGGGATGTGAAATTAAACGTAGAAGAAATAATATGCCGAACCTACACCGAGCCCTACCTACCCTAAAAACCGACGCTAGTTTAAGTTAAGTTGGTTAGGTAGCCGAAAAAGTTAGGTTAGGTTAGGTAGGTATGTAGAGTCAGAAAAAGCACTTGAATATCTAAAGACTGCCTATTACGGCAAATAGGGCCTTGCATATTAGGCATATACGGAAGTGCGTTCGGCTAAACTGAGGTTATAACATATATATCATATATACGGTCATATCTCTTATATGTATATACTATAAATACGGACTACTAGCTATAAATATATATATGATCGATATATATATATATAGGGATAGGATATAGCTCTTATATAATATATTAATAGATATATTGGTCGTACCTAGTAGCCAGAAAATGCACTTCTTACAAAAAGTCTCAGCCTACTAGCAAGGCCAACTGCCTAATAAGCCAAGTTTTATAGAAAATTACTGATTTTATCTACTACCTACCTAACCCTAACACCTTTTCAGCTACCCTCACCACCCTATAGAGATGGTTATTTTAGGTATGGTTTGGTTTGGTTCGGTCATATGTCTACGCTAATTTTAACTCCAATACAAAACAAAAATTGACCTCATACATTAATGAAATGTGTATTTTTATCATTTCATAAAAAAAACTTAGAGAAAATATATTAATTCTCGAAAACTTGCTATCCAGGCAAATCGGGCCTTTGCATAATAGGCTGAAATTGCATTCTGAGCTACAAGTTCAGAACAGTATATATAGACGATAGACTATAGCTATAGATAACCTAGAAATGACCTCATAGGTATGCTGAACCAGAGTGACATCGGTCAACAGGGGGTTTGCTGGCCGTGCATCCCTTGAGGAGTAGCAGGCTGTCTTGTTATGGTAGCAACACACGGCTGTTGACCTTCGAAGAGATAATGAAAGGAATAAAAGGGTATACAGGCCTGCACGTTTGCACACACAGCCACAGTCTACGCCTCTTAGCTATAGGCTACGCGAGATAGATCTATCTAGCCATATATCAGCTACCAGTTCGTGATATATATATCCATCATCATACTCTGCTATATTGGGATCACGGCTTGGGTTGTTGAGCAATGGCAGCACATCGCATGCGACGGCTTAACATGCGATAACTCTCGAGGACACAGAAGTGCACTAGTCATTTGACTTCAAAAAGATGCTGCCAAGGAATCAGAGCATAAGACGCTGGGGTCCTCAGGGCGTACGACATCGATACTTTCCGTTCCTGGTACCACGTTCATCCGGGTCGGCCGAGAGCAGTGGCGGTCAGGGTCGATCTGGCCTCCGTTAACTACCATGCTTACCCGCTTATGACAATCGCGGCTATAAGATAATTCCACTTTGTGAGTGTTCTATGACACTTGAACCTAACCTCCTTTTCCTACGGCAAGAGTCAAGAAATTCAGTGGTAAGGCTCAGGACATATCAGAATCCCATTAAAGATCTGTACCATAGAGAGACATAGAGACCTGTCATTCGTAAATATGAAGACGGTGTTTGGGGATGAACGGCTAGGCAAGTACAAAATCTCAGTACAGGATGATCCACCATACTGGGCTTAAGGAAAGGACATGCTCATGGGTGCTAAAATGATTGCATATTCACGCACCAAATTGCGATCCGAAATGGAAAACAAATGTCTCTTGCCCAGACAGTCTCATTTAGTCGAGCCCCTGACTGCACGCTCCTGGGTGCCCGCATTGGCCCACGAGCAATCGTGGAGGTCCTGGCTGCAAAAAGCACTGATCTAAAGAGAATGCTACCCCAGAGATTAACACACTGGATGTGCATGCCCCTGGAAGGGGACTCTCGTTCTCCGCAACAAGTATACCTTCTCTTCTCCCTACGTTGACCCCTACATTCTGACAGATTTCTCCATCCGACATCGAATCCCTAAGTTAAAGTGTAAGTGACAGCCTTCTGAGGTCCCTGTCTGTGAGTCTAGAAAACCTGCCTTGGACGACTCTCAGTGGAGCAAGCAATCCCGTCTCTGTAATACTTTGGCGGCCTTGGGTGTCCGCACCCGAAGCCT
>WNGS01016121.1:7500-10320 GCA_020271785.1 Procambarus virginalis | reverse complement strand
TTTACTGTGATTCCAGACATTTTACTGTGATTCCAGACATTTTACTGATTCCAGACATTTTCTGTGATTCCGACATTTTGCTCACATTCCAGACATGTTTTGGTTAAGACGGAAGGTCAAAGCCAGGATATTGATCTCTGTGAAGGGCCTTCAGCGTCTCTGTGGTATTTAGATGCGCCATGCACTATGGTCCGAGGCTTGTGTGTGTGTGTGTGTTGTGTGTTTGGTGTGTGTGTGTGTGTGTGTGTGTGTGTTTGTGTGTGTGTGGTGTTGTGTGTGTGTGTGTGTGTACTCACCTAGTTGTACTCACCTTTGTGCTTGCGGGGGTTGAGCTCTGGCTCTTTGGTCCCGCCTCTCAACTGTCAATCAACAGGTGTACAGATTCCTGGCCTATTGGGCTCTATCATATCTACACTTGAAACTGTGTATGGAGTCAGCCTCCACCACATCACTGCCTAATGCATTCCATTTACTAACTACTCTGACCTGAAAAAGTTCTTTCTAACGTCTCTGTGGCTCATGTGGGTACTCAGTTTCCACCTGTGTCCCCTTGTTCGCGTCCACCAGTGTTGAATAGTTATCCTTGTTTACCCTGTCAATTCCCCTGAGGATTTGTAGGTTGTGATCTGTCTCTCCTTACTCTTCTGTTTTCTAGTGTCGTAAGGTGCATTTCCCGCAGCCTTTCCTCGTAACTCATGCCTCTTAGTTCTGGGACTAGTCTAGTGGCATACCTTTGACTTTTTCCAGCTTCGTCTTGTGCTTGACAAGGTACGGGCTCCATGCTGGGCAACATACTCCAGGATTGGTCTTACATATGTGGTGTACAAGATCTGAATGATTCCTTACACAGGTTCCTGAACGCTGTTCTGATGTTAGCCAGCCTCGCATATGCCGCAGACGTTATTCTTTTTATGTGGGCTTCAGGAACAGGTTTGGTGTGATATCAACTCCTAGATCTTTCTCTCTGTCTGTTTCATTAAGTACTTCATCCCCTATTCTGTATCCTGTGTCTGGCCTCCTGTTTCCACTGCCTAGTTTCATTACTTTGCATTTACTCGGAATGAATTTCAACAGCCATTTGTTGGACCATTCACTCAGTCTCTCTAGGTCATCTTGTAGCCTCCTACTATCATCCTCAGTTTCAATCCTCCTCATAATTTTTGCATCATCAGCAAACATTGAGAGAAACGAGTCTATACCCACTGGGAGATCATTTACATATATCAAAAAGTATAGGTCCAAGGACTGACCCCTGCGGGACTCCACTCGTAACGTCTCGCCAATCTGAGACCTCACCCCTCACAGTGACTCGTTGTCTCCTGTTGCTTAGGTACTCCTGTATCCAACGGAGTACCTTCCTTTCACTCCACCTGCAGCCATTGTGTGTGTGTGTGTGTGTGTGTGTGTGTGTGTGTGTGTGTGGTGTGTGTGTGTGTGTGTGTGTGTGTGTGTGTGTGTGTGGTGTGTGTGTGCGGAGACACGTGTAGCTAAACTGCACCATAATAAACACTGGAGTACTCGCACTCCCAAAACTCGTCCTGTTGAATGAAAATGTTAAACTAAGTCTTATCTACTGTAGTCATCTCTCCTTGAAACTATGTACTTGAGGATCTGTTTCAGCCTATCTGCTGGTGCCTGGTATGTTGTTGTTGATGTTGTTTAAGATTCGCTACTTGGAACAAAAAGTTCCAAGTAGCACGGGCTATGGTGAGCCCGTAGTGGGTGCGTGGTAACTTGGGCAAATCCACTTGAGTTTATCATCACAGTGACTGACGGGGGGGGGGACTTATAGTTGACGCTATGACGAATACTGGAAAGTTTCTCTAGACGCCCAGACGGTGCCTGGAAAACTTCCCTAGACGCCCAGACGGTGCCTGGAAGCTTCCCTAGACGCCAGACGGTGCCTGGAAACTTCCCTAGATGCCCAGACGGTGCCTGGAAAACTTCCCTAGACGCCCAGACGGTGCCTGGAAAGCTTCCCTAGACGCCGAGACGGTGCCGGAAAGCTTCCCTAGACGCCCAGACGGTGCCTGGAACTTCCCCTAGACGCCGAGACGGTGCCTGGAAAGCTTCCCCTAGACGCCCAGACGGTGCCTGGAAAGCTTCCCCTAGACGCCCAGACGGTGCCTGGAAAGCTCCCTTGACGCCGAGACGGTGCCTGAAAGCTTCCCTAGACGCCCAGACGGTGCCTGGAAAACTTCCCCTAGACGCCCAGACGGTGCCTGGAAAACTTCCCTAGACGCCAACGTGCCTGAAACTTCCCACAACGTGAATACTCTCCGAGACTCCGTAGGTATACACAGGGGAAAATAAAGCCATGGGAAGATGTACTCACGAGATTAACACGTGGTAAGACCTGTGGCAAGAAAAGAGTGTTGAAGTGGCTTGTGAAGCTTCCAGTGGCATGGACTTGAGAGAGGGGGACGGGGAGGGGGGGGACTTGAGAGCGGGGGACTTGAGAGCGGGGACTTGAGACGGGGGACTTGAGAGCGGGGGACTTGAGAGCGGGGGGACTTACTGTGCAGTTAGACCATGAGGCGAGAGATTTTTGGTGCCATCAGAGAATCAAAAGATTCCAGGCGCTCAGATCTGATGTGTTGGTGGGGGGGGGGATAGAGAGGGGGGAGGGGAACGATAGCGGGCCCCCACCGATGATACAGACTAGGGACAGGTTTATCGTTATGGCTGGGGGGGAGGGGGGAAGAGGGGAGAGGGAGAGAGGTGAGGAGCGTGCATGAGGCCAGAGCCACACGCGAACCGCTGCTGCTGCTGCTGCTGCTGACCTAAAGTAACAGTGTCGAACCGTCGGCCCGCCCAATC
>WNGS01016121.1:0-2500 GCA_020271785.1 Procambarus virginalis | reverse complement strand
TAGGGCTTATGCACTCTTTCCAACATAAGAATAACCTTTAAATACATGGATGGCGAAATATTAAGAACACTGTTCACTACCTTAGTATAAAAACCGAAGTTGGCAAATGTAGCAGTTGTATGGCGCCCATATTTCAAGAAGCACATAAATAAACTGGAAAATGTTTACACATGCAACTGAATGGCTTCAGGAACAGAAAAACAACAACTTTGTGGAGAGGTTAGAGGCATTAAATATACGACAGCTTGAAGATAGAAGAAAAAGTGGTGATATGATCACCTGATAGAAAATAGTAGTGGAATCTACAAAATTGGTAAAAAAGAATTTTCGAAAACATGAACTTTAAGAACAAGAATTCATAGATCCAAACTGAGGAAACATAGCTCTCAAAAAATTAGAAAGCTCATTTTGGCAAAGAGAGTGGAAGACGGTTGGAACTCTTTATGTGAGATGGTGGAGGCAAAACCCTCAATGAACAAATCCACAAGGGCAGTGACGAGGGTTCGAACCTACGTCCGAGAGCATCCCAGACACTACCTTAATCGACTGCGTGTGGATTTGTTCATATGATACATCACGCTATTGTGATTTCTGTGGTAAAACCCTCAATAGTTTCAAAGCATCATATAACAAAGAGCACTGGGAGGACGGGACACCACGAGCGTAGCTCTTAACCTGTAACTACACTTAGTTAATAGTAAGAGTGAAGACTAACGTCTTGCCACACACACACACACCACACACCACACACACACACACACACACACACACACACACACACACACACACACACTCACTCATACATAATTACTCTCTGATTACCAAGAAAGGAGAGCTGGAGATTTAAATATCAGTAAAAATCTCCATTACTCAGGAAGATCAGTGACCATAGAGTGGGAGCGGCCGCTGATGTCCTGGCGGTCATCAGATCAACCCATAATACACTGTCGGTGTCTTCCATTTTTCTCTTGCACCTCGTGGTGGAGGGTGACTTACACACTGATGTCTACACAAGATTCACTTTTATATTTACTTAATTCATTCATATATATAGTAAAGTGTGTATATATATCCTTCAATTCAATAAATATTTCATAGAAACTACAGTTTCCACTAAATATAACAGGTAGAGTACCCGAAGGCTCAAATTTGGGGTCAATATTGTTCCATTAAAGTGAATGACCTACCCGAGGGAGTGAGCCCCAACATGAGTGAGGTGATGATGAATATAAAAACTGAGGAGGACTGTAGAAAGTTGCAGGAAGACCTTGACAAACTCCAGGAGTGTTCTGAATTCCGTTGCTGAATTTGAATGATTACTGAATTTATATCCCAAGATTTTGAAGTAATGAAGATGGGGAAGAGAGTAAGGAGATCAGAAGGAATTTACACTATAAAGGGAAGACAGCTACAATTACTGAAGAGAGAACAAATAATGGAAGTGGATATAGTTCCATCTGGAACACCAGAAGTTTACATTCAGGATGACATCGAAATCATATGGGACGCTAGCAAACAATATGGGACATTAGCAAACAAGCAAAGATAATTACAGGAGATAATACTATGGCCCACAGCAATACTGTGGTACACGCAGTTCATTAATGTTTCCAGTACGTGTCTCTTGTTTCCAGTGACCTTTTATACATCACAGAGAGAGTGGCACTCTTATTGCTTCTACACCCTCTTCCAGTATCCATAGTGAGATTCTGTCAGGCCCAACAGCCTTTGTCACATTCAGCTCCAAAACATTCCTTTTGACCTCATCACTGGTAACCTCAAATTCATCCAAGGCTGCTTAATTTACCGCCTCCTCTCTCAATACAGGGACTTCTCACTGCTCTATTGTGTAGATCTTCTGAATCTTTGTTGAGATCTTCCCAATCTGTGAAGATTGTGATGGCAATCTGTGAAGATTGTGATGGCAATTGTGAAGATTGTGATGGCAATCTGTGAAGATTGTGATGATCTGAAACAATCTGACAATCTGTGTATCCGTTCTCCTCTTTTCTCAGTTCATTACGTTATGTAGCCGCCATTTAATGTTATGGGGAAGTGAACTTACAGCATCGCTGGAAAACATGGCCTGGCCAATCTATATAAATAAAAATGGAAATGTTCGTTTGTTCAAAATCGCTAATATCCGAAAGTTCTTCACCGATTGCTTTGAAATTTTCACACAACGTTCCATTCGCATCCAAGCAGGTTTTTATATACATACTATATATATGTCACGTCTGTGAAGGGAAAAACATGCTTTTTTTGAAAAACTGTGTTTTCATGTGTTTTTCATGTGAGTGAAATCTTCGAAACCTCTTTACCGATTGCTTTGAATTTTGACACAACGTTCCATTCGAATATGTTCATGCTTTTATATACCTACTATATAGATGCAACACCTGTGACAAGTAAAAACAAGCCTTTTTTTAAAACAGCGCCATCTGTTTCTCGCAAGAGCAACACATTCCATATTAAATGTTACGATTCCATTTCAATGTTT
>WNGS01016111.1:0-10000 GCA_020271785.1 Procambarus virginalis | reverse complement strand
ATGCCTCCTTACTTAGGTTTCTGAATGAAGTTCTAACTTTTGCCTGTGTAGAGTACCCTGCTGTTGTTATCCTATTTATTTGTGCCTCTGGAGACAGATTAGGTGTTACGTCCACGCCCAGGTCTCTTTCTCGCGTCGTCACAGGTAGGCAGTTTCCCTTCATTGTGTACTGTCCCTTTGGTCTCCAATCACCTAGTCCCATTTCCATAACTTTACATTTGCTCGTGTAAACTCCAGTAGCCATTTCTCTGACCATTTCTGCAGCCTGTTCATGTCCTCTTGTAGGACCCTACATCCTCATCTGTCACAACTCTCATCAACTTTGCATCATCCGCGAACGTAGGACTCGACATGTAGGACTCTACTTCTGTAAACATGGCGTTAACATATGTTGAGAAACGAATTGGTCCCAGCACCGATCCTTAAGGTACTCCACTCGTTACTGCTGCACCAGTCCGACTTTTCTTCCCCTAACCGTAATCTTTGGCTCCTTCCTGCTAGGTAGTTCCTTGTCTCTGCTAGGCCTTTCCTCTAACCCCCGCCTTCCTCTCGAGTTTGAATAGAAGTCTCCTGTGTGGAACTGTATCAAAGGCTTTTTGGCAGTCCAGAAATATGCAGTCTACCCAACGTTCGCTGTCCTGTCTTATCCTCGTTTTTTTAATCATTGAATTCCAAAAGGTTTGTTAGGCAAGATTCCCTTTCCAGAACCCATGTTGATGATTATTTACAACCTAACGTTCTCCAGGTGTGCAACCAGTCGTAGCCTAATGATTCTTCTTAAGTATTTTACAAGGGATGCTTGTCAGCGTACTGGTTAATAGTTAAGTGCCTCCTCCCTATCACCTTTCCGAAAATCGTACAACATTTGCCCTTTTTCCAGCAATTGGGCAATTCTCCCGACATAAGTGATTCATTAAAGATCCTTGCCAGAGGCACTGCGAGCCTGCGCTGCCTCTTTTAGTATCCATGGTGATACTTGTCTTGTCCAACCACTTTAGTTGCATCCAGTGTTGTCAACTGTTCATTACCTCCACTGCTGTCACCTCTATATCTAAGAGTTTTTCATCTAGGGTAATCCCTCTCTAACAATGTGAGCTGCTCATGCTCGGTTGTGAACACTCCATGGAAACTTGCATTCAGTGCCTCGCTGATTTCGTTGTCACTTTCTGTATAGATTCCGCCCTTTGTTATCCGTAGTCTTGTTACTTGGTCGTTCACCCACATTTTCTTCTTATATGGCTGTGTAGTAATTTAGGTTAGGTTGTTTTTCGCTTTGACCGCAATATTGTTCTCATAGTTTCTTTCCGATGTTCTTCTTATGTTAATGTAATCGTTCCTAGCTCTGTTACATCAGATCCAGATGTCCTCTGTCCTTTGTCTTCTGTACTTCCTCAACTCCCGCCTGCTGGCCATTTTTGCATCCTGACACTGTCTTTTAAACCATGGTTTATTATTTCCTTCTTACTTTTTTCCTTACTGTTGGTATAAATCTCTCTTCGGGCGCCTCCTGCCATTTCCGTACAACATGTCTTGGACTGTTTTTCCTCTAATTTCGTCCTCCCACTGCACTTCTCCCAGATAGTCCCTTATCCTCCTGGTGTCCCCTTTCTTGTAGTCCACTCTCCTTTCCCTGACCTCTTGTCCCATGGTCACAAGTTTGAATTCCATCATATAGTCAAATACTAGGACACAATGGTCGCTGGGCCCCTAGAGGTATTTCATGCTCCAAATTCTCGATGTCTTCTACGTTTTTGGTGAAAATCAGGTCTTGTAGCTCGTGCATCTCCTCCTCTTTCCCCTAGTGTCTTCCTTCACATGTTGTTGTTAGAAAATTCCTGTCTATAACATCTACTTACTTTTGCTTTCTCACGTTTCGTCCCCTCCATGGGTATTCCTTGCTTCCCATTTTATCTCTCTCCACAATTAAGGTCCCCCATGACCAGCAGCATCACACTCATTCTGTGAGCTAATGTTGCTGCCTTCTGCCGATCATCTATAAATGCCTTGTATTGTCATCATACTCCTGTCTGGGTCTTTCTACTGTTTGGTGGGGGATTGTAAATTACCAAGATCTCAATCTTCCTCCCATCTGCTGTCAGAGTTTCCATGTATGCAGCTTGTGCTCTCACTGGAAACCCGATTTCCCTGGTCTTCAAAACTTTCATTTCCGTCTTTATTAGGAGTGAACTTCCCCCTCCCTGTCCCTCCGTGTCCTCTCTTTTCTTATCACCTGCTACCCCTCGGGAAAGATTGCATCCGAGATCATGTCATTTAATTTAGTATAGTTTCCACTACTGCAACTACGTCAGGATCTGCCTCACTCTTTCTTTTATGTCTTCTGCTTTATTAGATACTCAATCAGCACTGTTGTACCAAACCTAGAGATGCTTCATGGAAACTCTGGCACCAGAGTTCACCCTCTCTCTCTGGGTGTCTGGGGGGATCTGGTGGGTTCTGGGGGAATCTGTGGTGTCTGTGAGAGAGAATTATGTGTGTGTGTGTGTGTGTGTGTGTATGTGTTGTGTTGTGTGTGTGTGTGTATGTGTTGTGTGTGTGTGTGTGTGTGTGTGTGTGTGTGTGTGTGTGTGTGTGTGTGTGTGTGTGTTGTTGTGTGTTGTGTGTGTGTGTGTGTGTGTGTGTGTACTCACCTATTTGTACTGCACCTATTTGTGCTTGCGGGGGTTGAGCTTTGGCTCTTTGGTCCCGCCTCTCAACTGTCAATCACTGGTGTCAGATTCTGAGCCTACTGGGCTCTATCATAGTTACACTTGAAACTGTGTATGGAGTCAGCCTCCACCACATCACTGCCTAATGCATTCCATCCGTTAACTACTCTGACACTAAAAAAGTTCCTTCTAACGTCTCTGTGGCTCATGTGGGTACTCAGTTTCCACCTGTGTCCCCTTGTTCGCGTCCCCCCTTTGTTGAATAGTTTGTCCTTGTCTACCCGGTCGATTCCTCTGAGGATTTTGTAGGAGGTGATCATATCTCCCCTTACTCTTCTGTCTTCCAGTGTCGTAAGGTGCATTTCCCGCAGCCTTTCCTCGTAACTCATGCCTTCTTAGTTCTGGGACTATTCTGTGCAATACCTTTGGACTTTTTCCAGCTTCGTCTTGTGCTTGACAAGGTACGGGCTCCATGCTGGGGCTGCATACTCCAGGATTGGTCTTACATCTGTGGTGTACAAGATTCTGAATGATTCCTTACACAGGTTTCCTGAACGCTGTTCTGATGTTAGCCAGCCTCGCATATGCCGCAGATTTATCCTTTTTATGTGGCTTCAGGAGACAGGTTTTGGTGTGATATCAACTCCTAATCTTTCCTCCTCTGTCCGTTTCATTAAGTACTTCATGCTCCTATTCGGTATCCTGTGTCTGGCCTCCTGTTTCCACTGCCTAGTTTCATTACTGTACTTTGCATTTACTCGGGTTGAAGCTTCAACAGCCATTTGTTGGACCATTCAGTCAGTCGGTCTAGTCGTCTTGTAGCCTCCTACTATCGTCCTCAGTTTCAATCCTCCTCTATAATTTTGCATCATCGGCAAAACATTGAGAGAAACGATTTTATACCTCTGGGAGATCATTTACATATATCAAAACCAGTATAGGTCCAAGGACTGACCCCTGCGGGACACCACTCGTAACGTCTCGCCAATCTGAGACTCACCCCTCACACTGACCGTCTTTGTCTCCTGTTGGTTAGGTACTCCTGTATCCAACGGAGTACCTTCCCTTACACTCCAGCCTGCATCTCAGCTTTTTCACTAGCCTCTTGTGTGGCATTTGTATCAAAGGCTTTCTGACAATCCAAAAATATGCGGTCTGCCCACCCTTCTCTTTCTTGCCTTATTTTTGTAGCATGGTCGTAGAATTCAAGTAACCCTGTGAGGCAGGACCTGCCATCCCTGACCCATGTGTGTGTGTGTGTGTGTGTGTGTGTGTGTGTGTGTGTGTATGTGTGTGGGTATGTGTGTGTGTGTGTGTGTGTGTGTGTGTGTGTGTGTGTGTGTGTGTGTGTGTGTGTGTGTGTGTGTGTGTGTGTGTGTAGCCTGTGGTGTACCTCGACTAGTTGTACTCACCTAGTTGTGTTTGTAGGGGTTGAGCTCTGGCTCTTTGGTCCCCGCCTCTCAACCGTCAATCAACAGGTGTAGCAGGTTCCTGAGCCTATTGGGCTCTATCAATCTACACTTGAAACTGTGTATGGAGTCAGCCTCCACCACATCGCTTCCTAATGCCATTCCATTTGTCAGATTGGTTGACAAATGGAATGGATTAGGAAGCGATGTGGTGGAGGCTGACTCCATACACAGTTTCAAGTGTAGATATGATAGAGCCCAATAGGCTCAGGAACCTGTACACCTGTTGATTGACGGTTGAGAGGCGGGACCAAAGAGCCAGAGCTCAACCCCTACAAACACAACTAGGTGAGTACAACTAGGCGAGTAGCACCAGGCACACACACACACACACCACACACACACACACCACACAAGCCCACACACACACACACACACACACACACACACACACATACACACACACATACACACACACAACACACACACACACACACACACACACATGGGTTCAGGGATGGCAGGTCCTGCCTCACAGGGGTACTTGAATTCTACGACCATGCTACAAAAATAAGGCAAGAAAGAGAAGGGTGGCAGACTGCATATTTTTGGGATTGTCAGAAAGCCTTTGATACAATGCCACACAAGAGGCTAGTGAAAAAGCTGGAGATGCAGGCTGGAGTGTAAGGGAAGGTACTCCGTTGGATACAGGAGTACCTAACCAACAGGAGACAAAGAGTCAGTGTGAGGGGTGAGGTCCTCAGATTGGCGAGACGTGACGAGTGGAGTCCGCAGGGTCAGTCCTTGGATCATATCGTGGTTCTGATATATGTAAATGATCTCCCAGAGGGTATAAAATCGTTTCCTCTCAATGTTGCCGATGGATGCAAAAATTATGAGGAGGAATTGAAAACTGAGGACTATAGCAGGAGGCTACAAGACGACCTAGACAGACTGAAGAAATGGTCCAACAAATGGTATGTTGGAAGTTCAACCCGAGTAAATGCAAAGGAATGAAACTAGGCAGTGGAAAGCGGAAGGCCAGCCCCAGGATACAGAATAGGAGATGAAAGTACTTAATGAAACGGACAGAGAGTAAAGATCTAGGAGTTGATATCACACCAAACCTGTACTCCTGAAGCCCACATAAAAAGGATAACATCGGCGGCATAGTCGAGGCTGGCTAACATCAGAACAGCGTTCAGAACCTGTGTAAGGAATTCATTCAGAATCTTGTACACCACATATGTAAGACCAAGCATGGAGAATGCAGCGCCAGCATGGAGCCCGTACCTTGTCAAGCACAAGACGAAGCCTGGAAAAAGTCCAAAAGGTATCCACTAGACTAGTCCCAGAACTAGAGGCATGAGCTTACGAGGAAAAGGCTGCGGGAAATGCACCTTACGACACTGAAGGACAGAAGGAGCGGGATTAGAGGGGAACGAGGGGTTGGCCGAGTAATGGGAGACATGATCTTTACCTACAAAATCCTCAGAAGGAATCGACCGGGTAGACAAGGACAAACTATTCAACACTGGGGGGCCGCGAATAAGGGGACACAGGGTGGGAAACTGAGTACCCACATGAGCCACAGAGACGTTAGAAGGAACTTTTTCAGTGTCAGAGTAGTTAACGGATGGAATGCATTAGGCAGTGATGTGGGTGGAGGCTGACTCCATAGCACAGTTTCAAGTGTTAGATATGATTAGAGCCAGTAGGCTCAGGAATCTGTACACCAGTTGATTGACAGTTAGAGGCGGGACCAAAGGAGCCAAAGCTCAACCCCCGCAAGGCACAAATAGGTGAGTACAAATAGGTGAGTAACACCACCACACACACACACACAACACACAACACACACAAACCACACACACACAACACACACACACACAGCACACACACTCACACACACACAACACAACACATACACACACAACAACACACACACATACACCACACACACCACACACACACAGTAATTCTCCTCTCACCGAACACCCACCAGATTCCCCAGACACCACCAGATCCCCCAGACACCCAGAGAGAGAGGGTGAACTCTGGTGCCAGAGTTTCCATGAAGCATCTCTAGGTTTGGTACAACAGTGGCTGATTGAGTATCTAATAAAGCAGAAGACATAAAAGAAAGAGTGAGGCAGATCCTGCATAGTTGCAGTAGTGGAAACTATACTAAATTAAATGACATGATCTCGATGCAATCTTTCCCGAGGGGTAGCAGGTGATAAGAAAAGAGAGGACACGGAGACAGGGAGGGGGAGTTTTCACTCCTACAATAAAGAGGAAATGAAAGTTTGAAGACCTAGGAAATTCGGGTTTCCAGTGAGAGCACAAGCTGCATACATGGAACTCTGACAGCAAATGGGAGGAAGATGAGATCTTGGTAATTACAATCCCCACCAAACAGTAGAAGACCCAGACAGGAGTAGGGATGACAATAACAAGGCATTTACTAGATGATCGGCAGAAGGCAAGCAACATTAGGCTCAGAGAATGAAAGCGAACCTGCTGGTCATGGGGGACCTAATTGTGGAGAGATAAATTGGGAATCAAGGAAACCCAATGGAGGGGACGAAACGTGGAAAGAAAAGTAAATTAGAGGTTATAGACAGGAATTTTCTAACAAAACATGTCAGGAAGACACTAGGGGAAAGAGGAGGAGATGCACCGAGCTCTTACAAGACCTGATTTTCACCTAGAACTTAGAAGACATCGAGAAATTGGAGCATGAAATACCTCTAGGGGCCAGCGACCATTGTGTCCTAGTCATTGACTACATAATGGAATTCAAACCTTGTGACCATGGGACAAGGAGGTCTGGGAATGAGAGTTGACTACAAGAAAGGGGACACCAGGAGGGTGGGGATATGGGACTATCTGGGAGAAGTGCAGTGGTGAGGAAGAAATTAGAGGAAAAACAGTCCGATAGCAATGTTGTACGGAAATGGCAGGAGGCCGAAGAGAGAGTATACCAACAGTAAAGGAAAACAAGTAAGAAGGAACATAATAACTCATGGTTAAAATACAGTGTCAGGATGCAAAAATGGCCATACCACAGCAGGGAGTGGAGGAAGTACAGAAAGCAAAGGACAGAGGACATCTGGATCTGATGTAACAGAGCTAGGAACGATTACAGTAACATAAGACGAACAACGGAAAAGGACTATGAGAAGCAATATTGCGGTCAAAAGCGAAAAAACAAACCTAAATTACTACACAGCCATATAGAAGAAAAATGTGGGTGAACGACCAAGTAACAAGACTTAGGAAAACAGAGGGGGTATATTCAGAAAGTGACAACGAAATCAGCGAGGCACTGAATGCAAGTTCCATGGAGTGGTCACAACCGAGCTTGAGCAGCTCAAATTGTTAGGAAGAGATTACCCTAGATGAAAAACTCTTAGATATAGAGGTGACAGCAGTGGAGGTAATGAAACAGTTGACAACAAAACTGGATGCAACTAAAGTGGTTGGAACCAGACAAAGTATCACCAGGGATACTAAAATGAGGGCAGCGCAGGCTCGCAAGCGTGCCTCGGGCAAAGGATCTTAATGAATCACTTATGTCGGGAGAATTGCCCAATTGCTGGAAAAGGGCAAATATTGTACCGATTTTCGGGAAAGGTGATTAGGGAGGAGGCACTTAACTATAACCCAGTAGCCGCTGACAAGCCATCACCTTGTAAAATACCTTGAAGATGAATCATTAGGCTACGACTAATTGCACACCTGGAGAACGTTAGGTTTGTAAATATCATCAACAAGGGTTCTGGAAAGGGAAATCTTGCCTAACAAACCTTTTGGAATTCAATGATAAAAAAACGAGGATAAGACAGGACCGAGAAGGTTGGGTAAGACTGCATATTTCTGGACTGCCCAAAAGCCTTCGATACAGTACCACACAGGAGACTGCTATTGAAACTCGAGAGGAAGGCGGGGGTTAGAGGAAAGGCCCTAGCAGAGACAAGGAAACCTACCTAGCAGGAAGGAGCCAAAGAGTTACGGTTAGGGAAGAAAAGTCGGACTGGTGAGGCAGTAACGAGTGGAGTACCTTAAGGATCGGTGCTGGGACCAATTCGGTTTTCTAACATATGTTAACGCCATGTGTACAGAAGTAGAGTCCTACATGTCGAGTCCTACGTTCGCGGATGATCAAAGGTTGATGAAGAGTTGTGACAGATGAGGATTGTAGGGGTCCTACAAGAGGACATGAACGAGCTGCGAAATGGTCAGAGAAATGGCTATTACTGGAGTTTAAACACGAGCAAATGTAAAGTTATGGTAATTGGGACTAGGTGATTGGAGACCAAAGGGACAGTACTAAACAATGACGGGAAACTGCCTACCTGTGACGATGCGAGAAAGAGACCTGGTGCGTGGACGTAACACCTAATCTGTCTCCAGAGGCACAAATAAATAGGATAACAACAGCAGGGTACTCTACACAGGCAAAATATAGAACTTCATTCAGAAACGCTAAGTTAAGGCAGGCATTAAGGGCACATTTAAACACTGCCTACGTGAGGCCAGTCTTAGAGTAATGCCACATCATCATGGAGTCACCATCTGAAGAAGCACTTAAGGAAACTGTTAAAGGTTCAGAAGTTTGCAAGCGAGACCTCGTCGCAAAGTTACGAGGGATGGAGTATGAGGAGCGCCTGAAGAACTGTGCCTTACGACAACTAGAAAGAAGAATGGAGAGAGGGGGATATGGATGGGAACGTATAAAAGACTCAGGGGGATTGACAGAGTGGCATAAATGAAATGATCACACGGAATAGTACAGAACGAGGGACATGGGTGGAAGTTGGAAACTTAGATGAGTCACAGCGATGTTAAGAAGTTTTCTTTTAGCGTGAGAGTAGTTGGAAAAATGGAATGCACTTAAGGAGGCAGGTTGTGGAAGAAAATACTACTCATAATTTTAACACTAGGTATGATAGGGAAATAGGACTAGAGTCAGTGCTGTAAACAACGATGCTCGAAAGGTGGGGAGGTGGGGAAAGAAGGGATCCAAGGAGTCAATGCTCGATCCTGCAGACCCAAATAGGTTACCTTTACCTTAGGGTGCTTCCGGGGCTTAGTGTGCCCGCGCCGCCCGGGTCGTCGACCAGGCCTCCTGGTTGCTGGATGATCACCAGGCTGTTAGACGGCGGCTGCTCGCAGCATGACGTATGAGGTCACAGCCTGGTTGATCTGGTATCCTTGGAGGTGCTTATCCAGGTTCTCTCTTGAACACTGTGAGGGGTCGGCCAGTATGCCCTTATGTATAGTGGAAGCGTGTTGAACAGTCCTCGGGTCCCCTGATGGTGATAGATGTCTCTCTCAGAGTACCAGTTGCACCTCTGCTTTTCAACGGGATTATCTGCACATCCTTCCATGTCTGCTGGTCTCATGTGATGTTATTCTGTGTGCAGGTTTTGGACCAGCCCCATCCATTATTTTCCACGTGTAACTTATTATGTATCGCTCCCGCCTGCGATCAAGGGAGTACAGATTTAGGCTCTTTAGCCGGTCTCAGTAATTTAGATGTTTTTTTGAGTGGATTCTAGCAGTGTTGATCTGCTGTGTTGATCTCTGCACGCTCTCCAGGTCAGCAATTTCTCCAGCCTTTAAAAGAGCCTGCAATTGTGCAGCAGTACTCCACGATTGGTGAGTACAGTGAGGTGGTGTGTACACCACGGTCGTTAGGTGAGTACAAATAGGTAAGTACACACACAAACACAGGGCATTGGTGGCTGAGTGGACAGCGCTAGGCCTCGAAAATCCACGGTCCTGGGTTCGATGCCTGGTGTCGGCGGAAACAAATGTGCAGATTTTCTTTCATCCTGATGCGCCAGTTTACCTAGCAGTAAATAAGTGACCTGGAAGTTAGACAGCTGTTACGAGCAGCTACTCTACTTCCTAGTG
>WNGS01016104.1:7500-11979 GCA_020271785.1 Procambarus virginalis | reverse complement strand
GTTATTTTAGTTTAGTCAAAGTTATTCGAGAGGGGCTGGAGTCTCGTTACTTGTAGTGAAGGTGACTGTACAAGGTACGAGCAGGCACGAACAGGTAGAGGCAGGTACGAGCAGGCACGAGCAGGTAGAGGCAGGTACGAGCAGGCACGAGCAGGCACGAGCAGGTACCGTTGTAACCCCAACAATTGATAATAAGCAAGACAATGATCAATATTACACGGCCTCCAACTATCAATTTGTTTCAGTTAATAATTAGATTTGTTATTATTGTTGGAACCGTTTATGTTAGAACAAGAATTAGAAATAAAATATACCACTTCCATTGTTATCAGCTTTTGTATCATTTATATCAAGTAAAAACACCTCACAGCACTCCTCTGTTAATTACAGGATTTAATGTTAATTCCCCAGCACAATAAGGTGCAGGTCGTCGAGAATTTGTGTGTGGTCTATTTATTTGAATTGCATATCTTACGAGTATATATTCGTATCATTATGTTGATATATATATTATCTATATATATATATATATATATATATATATATATATATATATATAATATATATTCGAAGAGTATATATTCAGTATTCATTATGGGTGGGCCACTTATATCAGCTATCGTACTGGACCAAGTCTGTATATAATAGGCCTACTCACATTAATTACCTCACTAGGCCATGTAAGGACTAATATTACAGGTAAACTGAGGTCGGATGTAATACTTTACATATGAACAATCACCTCCAATCCTGCCATCTGATACAGACATAACAAAACACAGCTGGAAGCTCAAAACCTTAACAGATTTTAGGGCGAAAATCAGATCAAAAGTATGTGGCCCAGACTGAGTATATATGTGGCCCAAGACTGAGTACATATGTGGCCCAAGGACTGAGTACATATGTGGCCCAAGACTGAGTACATATGTGGCCCAAGACTGAGTATAAATGTGGCCCAGGACTGAGTATAATGTAGCCCAAGACTGAGTATATATGTGGCCCCAGACTGATATATATGTGGCCCACGACTGAGTATATATGTGGCCCGCGACTGAGTATATATATGGCCCAAGACTGAGTATATATGTGGCCCGAGACTGAATATATGTGGCCCACGACTGAGTATATATATGGCCCAAGACTGAGTATATATGTGGCCCAAGACTGAATATATGTGGCCCTCGACTGAGTATATATGTGGCCCAAGACTGAGTATATATGTGGCCCAAGACTGAGTATATTGTGGCCCAAGACTGACTATATATGTGGCCCAAGACTGAGTATATATGTGGCCCAAGACTGAGTATATATGTGGCCCTTGACTGAGTATATATGTGGCCCACGACTGAGTATATATGTGGCCGAAGACTGAGTATATATGTGGCCCAAGACTGACTATATATGTGGCCAAGACTGAGTATATACGTGGCCCAAGACTGAGTATATATGTGGCCCACGACTGAGTATATATTTGGCCCAAGACTGAGTATATATGTGGCCCAAGTCTGACTATATATGTGGCCCACGACTGAGTATATATGTGGCCCAAGTCTGAGTATATATGTGGCCCAAGACTGACTATATACGTGGCCCAAGACTGAGTATATATGTGGCCCAGGACTGAGTATATATGTGGCCCAAGAATGACTATATATGTGGCCCAAAACTGAGTATATATGTGGCCCAAGACTGAGTATATATGTGGCCCAAGACTGACTATATATGTGGCCCAAAACTGAATATATGTGTGGCCCAAGACTGAGTGTATATGTGGCCCAAGACTGAGTATATATGTGGCCCAAGACTGACTATACATGTGGCCCAAAACTTAGTATATATGTGTGGCCCAAGACTGAATATATATGTGTGGCCCAAGACTGAGTATATATGTGTGGCCCAAGACTGAGTATATATGTGGCCCAAGACTGAGTATATATGTGACCCAAGACTGAGTATATATGTGGATTAAGACTGAGTACATATGTGGCCCAAGACTGAGTATATATGTGCCCCAAGGCTGAATATATATGTGACCCAAGACTGTGTATATATGTGGCCCGAAACTGAGTATTTATATGGCCTAAGACTGAGTACATATGTGGCCCAAGACTGAGTATATATGTGGCCCAAGACTGAATATATATGTGGCTTAAGACTGAGTACATATGTGGCCCAAGACTGAGTATATATGTGGCAAAAGACTGAGTATATATGTGGCCCAAAACTGAGTATATATGTGGCCTAAGACTGAGTATATATGTGGGCCAAGACTGAGTATATATGTGGCCCAAGACAGAGTATATATGTGACTCAAGACTGGGTATATATGTGGTCCAAGACTGAGTATATATGTGGCCCAAGACTTAGTATATATGTGACCCAAGACTGAGTATATATGTGACTCAAGACTGAGTATATACGTGGTCCAAGACTGAGTATATATGTGGCCCTAGTGGTATGACTGGGAGGTCGTCCGTGTATCATAGTGGTATGACTGGGAGGTCGTCCATGTAACATTGTGGTATGACTGGGAGGTCGTCCGTGTATCATAGTGGTATGACTGGGAGGTGGTCCATGTATCATAGTGGTATGACTGGGAGGTCGTCCATGTATCATAGTGGTATGACTGGGAGGTCGTCCATGTATCATAGTGGTATGACTGGGAGGTCGTCCGTGTATCATAGTGGTATGACTGGGAGGTCGTCCATGTATCATAGTGGTATGACTGGGAGGTCGTCCGTGTATCATAGTGGTATGACTGGGAGGTCGTCCGTGTATCATAGTGGTATGACTGGGAGGTCGTCCGTGTATCATAGTGGTATGACTGGGAGGTCGTCCGTGTATCATAGTGGTATGACTGGGAGGTCGTCCATGTAACATTGTGGTATGACTGGGAGGTCGTCCGTGTATCATTGTGGTATGACTGGGAGGTCGTCCGTGTATCATAGTGGTATGACTGGGAGGTCGTCCGTGTATCATTGTGGTATGACTGGGAGGTCGTCCATGTATCATTGTGGTATGACTGGGAGGTCGTTAATGTATCATAGTGGTATGACTGGGAGGTCGTCCGTGTATCATAGTGGTATGACTGGGAGGTCGTCCGTGTATCATAGTGGTATGACTGGGAGGTCGTCCGTGTATCATTGTGGTATGACTGGGAGGTCGTCAATGTATCATAGTGGTATGACTGGGAGGTCGTCCGTGTATCATAGTGGTATGACTGGGAGGTCGTCAATGTATTATTGTGTTATGACTGGGAGGTCGTCCATGTAACATTGTGGTATGACTGGGAGGTCGTCCGTGTATCATAGTGGTATGACTGGAAGGTCGTCCATGTATCATAGTGGTATGACTGGGATGTCGTCCGTGTATCATAGTGGTATGACTGGAAGGTCGTCCATGTATCATAGTGGTATGACTGGGAGGTCGTCCGTGTATCATTGTGGTATGACTGGGAGGTCGTCCATGTATCATTGTGGTATGACTGGGAGGTCGTCCATGTATCATAAAGGTATGACTGGAAGGTCGTCAATGTATCATAGTGGTATGACTGGGAGGTCGTCCGTGTATCATAGTGGTATGACTGGGAGGTCGTCCGTGTATCATAGTGGTATGACTGGGAGGTCGTCCGTGTATCATAGTGGTATGACTGGGAGGTCGTCCATGTATCATTTTGGTATGACTGGGAGGTCGTCCACGTATCATAGTGGTATAGCTGGAGGTCGTCCATGTATCATTTTGGTATGACTGGGAGGTCGTCCACGTATCATAGTGGTATGACTGGGAGGTGGTCCATGTATCATAGTGGTATAGCTGGGAGGTCGTCCATGTATCATTTTGGTATGACTGGGAGGTCGTCCACGTATCATAGTGGTATGACTGGGAGGTGGTCCATGTATCATAGTGGTATAGCTGGGAGGTCGTCCATGTATCATTTTGGTATGACTGGGAGGTCGTCCACGTATCATAGTGGTATGACTGGGAGGTCGTCCACGTATCATAGTGGTATGACTGGGAGGTCGTCCATGTATCATAGTGGTATGACTGGGAGGTCGTCCATGTATCATAGTGGTATGACTGGGAGGTCGTCCATGTATCATAGTGGTATGACTGGGAGGTCGTCCATGTATCATAGTGGTATGACTGGGAGGTCGTCCGTGTATCATAGTGGTATGACTGGGAGGTCGTCCATGTATCATAGTGGTATGACTGGGAGGTCGTCCGTGTATCATAGTGGTATGACTGGGAGGTCGTCCGTGTATCATAGTGGTATGACTGGGAGGTCGTCCACGTATCATAGTGGTATGACTGGGAGGTCGTCCATGTATCATAGTGGTATGACTGGGAGGTCGTCCATGTATCATAGTGGTATGACTGGGAGGTCGTCCATGTATCATAGTGGTATGACTGGGAGGTCGTCCATGTATCATAGTGGTATGACTGGGAGGTCGTCCATGTATCATAGTGGTATGACTGGGA
>WNGS01016104.1:0-5000 GCA_020271785.1 Procambarus virginalis | reverse complement strand
AACTGAAAACTCACACCCCAGAAGTGACTCGAACCCATACTGCCAGGAGCACGCAACTGGTATGTACAGGGACGCCTTAATCCGCTTGACCATCATGAATCATCATGATCACACACCATCATGAATCATCAACCCCCCATCATCAGGGGACCAGAATGGTCCCCTGAATGGGGACCATTCAGGCTTGTTTGCATTTGTGTTCCTCACGTGTTGCCCCAAAAAATGAGGTGATTTGATAAAATGCTATGCCCAAGATTACCATCCGAGTGCCGGCGGGGAACTGGTTCATATAGCTCCGACTATCACTTCCTTTTGTCCGGTCGTGATGGTCAAGCGGATTAAGGCGTCCCTGTACATACCAGTTGCGTTGCTCCTGGCAGTATGGGTTCGAGTCACTTCTGGGGTGTGAGTTTTCAGTTGTATCTAGTCCTGGGGACCATTCAGGCTTGTTTGCATTTGTGTTCCTCACGTGTTGCCCCAAAAATGAGGTGATTTGATAAAATGCTATGCCCAAGATTACCATCCGAGTGCCGGCGGGGAAGTGGTTCATATAGCTCCGGCTATCACTTCCTTATGTCCGGTCGTGATGGTCAAGCGGATTAAGGCGTCCCTGTACATACCAGTTGCGTTGCTCCTGGCAGTATGGGTTCGAGTCACTTCTGGGGTGTGAGTTTTCAGTTATATATATATATATATATATATATATATATATATATATATATATATATATATTATATATATATATATATAAATAATATATATATATAATATATATATATATATATATATATATATATATATATATATATATATATCGTACCTAGTAGCCAGAACTCACTTTTTGGCCTACTATGCAAGGCCCGATTTGCCTAATAGCCAAGTTTTCCTGAATTAATATATTTTCTCGAATTTTTTTCTTATGAAATGATAAAGCTACCCATTTCATTATGTATGAAGTCAATTTTTTTTCGTTGGAGTTAAAATTAACATAGATATAAGACCGAACCTAACCAACCCTACCTAACCTAACCTAACCTATCTTTATAGGTTAGGTTAGGTTATGTAGCCGAAAAAGTTAGGTTAGGTTAGGTTAGGTAGGTTAGGTAGTCGAAAAACAATTAATTCATGAAAACTTGGCCTATTAGGCAAATCGGGCCTTGCATAGTAGGCTGACAATTGCGTTCTGGCTACTAGGTACGACATATATATATATATATATATATATATATATATATATATATATATATATATATATATATTTATATATATATATATATATATATATATATATATATATATATATATATATATATATTATATATATATATGTGTACCTAGTAGCCAGAACGCACTTGTCAGCCTACTATGCAAGGCCCGATTTGTCTAATAGGCCAAGTTTTCATGAATTAATTGTTTTTCGACTACCTAACCTACCTAACCTAACCTAACCTAACTTTTTCCGCTACCTTACCTAACCTAACCTATAAAGATAGGTTAGGTTAGGTTAGGTAGGGTTGGTTAGGTTCGGTCTATATCTACGTTAATTTTAACTCCAATGAAAAAAAATTGATCTCATTCATAATGAAATGGGTAGGTTTATCTTTTCATAAGAAAAAAATTAGAGAAAATATATTAATTCAGGAAAACGTGGCTTATTAGGCAAAACGGGCCTTGCATAGTAGGCCAAATAGTGAGTTCTGGCTACTAGGTACGATATATATATATATATATATATATATATATATATATATAATATATATATATATATATATGTGTGAGAAAGCTGCATGAACGCGCAAGCCATATATCACTAAGAACTCTTTGACCCGGCCAGGATTCGAACCCATGCCGTCCAGGATCACCCCTAAACGTACACAGTACCGTGACCACCGCACCAATGATCGTCTAGACGATCATTGGTGCGGTGGTCACGGTACTGTGTACGTTTAGGGGTGATCCTGGACGGCATGGGTTCGAATCCTGGCCGGGTCAAAGAGTTCTTAGTGATATATATATATATATATATTAGTATATTTTGGTAGCAGTCTTTCCTGTAGACATATGTTATTAAATATGACCGAAAAAGTAAGATTAATAATTCTAACACGAATTTTCTCAATTTTCCTTATGTTTGTTTTTACTGATGACGGTAAATGAAAAATCAATTCTCCAAAATTCATTCTTTATTTCTTAGTCTGACGCGACACTTGAACGCGTTTCGTAATAACTAATTACATTTTCAAAGACTTTTAGTTTTCTCACACAACTATAACCTTAAAGCACTAAACAGTTCTTTACTATGCTATGATTTAAACAGCTTTCATCTTTCATTTATACCCGCGTTTTGGGTGAGGTGATATGTTACAACAGTTTTTAATGAGGTGAACAAAACTTTCAACAAAGGACAGAACACGAAAACAATGGATATTAACTGGATATTAACTGGGTAAATTGAAGGTATGAATGGAAGTAACTGCGGAAGGGCCTATTGGCCCATATTTCTTGATGCTTCTATATTGGAGCGGGGTCTTGAAGTGGGTAGAATATAGTTGTGCATTAATTGACTGTTGATTGCTGGTGTTGACTTCTTGATGTGTAGTGCCTCGCAGACGTCAAGCCGCCTGCTATCGCTGTACCTATCGATGATTTCTGTGTTATTTGTTAAGATTTCTCTGGTGATGGTTTGGTTGTGGGAAGAGAGTATATGTTCCTTAATGGAGCCCTGTTGCTTATGCATCGTTAAACGCCTGGAAAGAGATGTTGTTGTCTTGCCTATATACTGAGTTTTTGGGGCTTACAGTCCCCAAGTGGACATTTAAAGGCATAGACGACGTTTGTCTCTTTTAGGGCGTTCTGCTCCGTGTCTGGAGAGTTTTTCATTAGTAGGCTGGCTGTTTTTTTGGTTTTATAGTAAATCGTTAGTTGTATCTTCTGATTTTTGTCTGTAGGGATAACATTTCTATTAACAATATCTTTCAGGACCCTTTCCTCCGTTTTATGAGCGGTGGAGAAGAAGTTCCTGTAAAATAGTCTAATAGGGGGTATAGGTGTTGTATTAGTTGTTTCTTCAGAGGTTGCATGGCGTTCTACTTTCCTTCTTATGATGTCTTCAATGAAACCATTGGAGAAGCCGTTGTTGACTAGGACCTGCCTTACCCTACAGAGTTCTTCGTCGACTTGCTTCCATTCTGAGCTGTGGCTGAGAGCACGGTCGACATAAGCGTTAACAACACTCCTCTTGTACCTATCTGGGCAGTCACTGTTGGCATTTAGGCACATTCCTATGTTTGTTTCCTTAGTGTAGACTGCAGTGTGGAAACCTCCGCTCCTTTCCATGACTGTTACATCTAGAAAGGGCAGCTTCCCATCCTTCTCCATCTCGTAAGTGAAACGTAACACAGAATTCTGCTCAAACGCTTCTTTCAGCTCCTGCAGATGTCTGACATCAGGTACCTGTGTAAAAATGTCGTCAACATACCTGCAGTATATGGCCGGTTTCAAGTTTAAGTCGACTAAGACTTTTTCCTCGATAGTACCCATGTAGAAGTTTGCAAACAGGACGCCTAGGGGAGAACCCATGGCGACCCCATCTACTTGCTTATACATGTGCCCATCCGGGCTCAAGAAGGGTGCCTCCTTAGTACAAGCTTGGAGTAGTTTCCTCAGGATATTTTCTGGCATGTCAAGGGGAGTACAGGCCGGGTCTCGATACACTCGGTCCACTATCATCCCGATTGTTTCATCCACAGGTACGTTGGTAAACAGTGATTCTACGTCCAACGAGGCTCTTATCCCTGTAGCCCGTGTTCCCCGCAGTAAGTCAACAAATTCCTTCGGGGATTTCAGGCTGAAGTTGCACGGGACATAAGGAGTCAGTAAGCCGTTGAGTCGTTTCGCCAGTCTGTACGTGGGTGTGGGTATCTGGCTGATAATTGGCCGAAGTGGGTTTCCAGGCTTATGCGTCTTGACGTTTCCATACGCATATCCAGGTTTATATTCTCCAATAATCTTTGGCAGGTGGAGTCCGGATTTCTTGGCATTCACAGTTTCAATCAACTTGTTGACCTTTGTTTTCAATTCGGCTGTAGTGTCCTTCGTTACCCTTTGGAATTTAGTTTGGTCAGAGAGTATGCTGTTCATTTTCGCCAGATATTCGTCTTTCTTAAGGATGACGTATATTGGCGACTTGTCGCCTCTCCTGACAACTATCTCCTTGTTCTCACGAAGGCTCTTGGCTGCCGCTTTGAGCTCGGGGGTCAGTATGGTACTTCTGTAGTTGCCTCGATTCTTTCCTCCTTCTGCAATAAGTTCAGCTTGTAAGGTGTCTTTGGTGGTGACCTTCTTTTGTGCTTCGAGGTCAAATATGTCGTCCAACAGGATCTCCAACTCCACTTTCCGGGCCAACGCACTTGGTCTGGACATAACATGACAGTTTATAACCCAGATTTAGGAGAGTGACTTGGTCCTCAGTGAGGTTGATACAAGGTTGAAAACAAGGTCAACAAGTTGATTGAAACTGTGAATGCCAAGAAATCCGGACTCCACCTGCCAAAGATTATTGGAGAATATAAACCTGGATATGCGTATGGAAACGTCAAGACGCATAAGCCTGGAAACCCACTTCGGCCAATTATCAGCCAGATACCCACACCCACGTACAGACTGGCGAAACGACTCAACGGCTTACTGACTCCTTATGTCCCGTGCAACTTCAGCCTGAAATCCCCGAAGGAATTTGTTGACTTACTGCGGGGAACACGGGCTACAGGGATAAGAGCCTCGTTGGACGTAGAATCACTGTTTACCAACGTACCTGTGGATGAAACAATCGGGATGATAGTGGACCGAGTGTATCGAGACCCGGCCTGTACTCCCCTTGACATGCCAGAAAATCCTGAGGAAACTACTCCAAGCTTGTACTAAGGAGGCACCCTTCTTGAGCCCGGATGGGCACATGTATAAGCAAGTAGATGGGGTCGCCGGTTCTCCCCTAGGCGTCC
>WNGS01016094.1:0-15229 GCA_020271785.1 Procambarus virginalis | reverse complement strand
GAGCCAATCTTACTCCCACTAGCAATGCAGTTAATCCATTTGAGGTAAAGATCTCTTCTTGATGGGAGCAAACTTGCTTTAGATGTGAGCAAAAGTGATTGTGCACTATTGACTAAGTAGGCTGCAGCGCGCATAAGCGCAAAAAATGTGCAAATTGTAGGCAAAGTTTTGCCTGAAGCATTACGAGGAAATTTCAAAACACCTAATTGATTGAAATCCGTTGCGAGTATTTGCCATTTATCTTGCAACTCATTGGCAACGGATCATCCATCATATGTTCTGCCAGCATTCCTGCATTAGGAGTTTGCCCCTTATTAATATAGGACTAAGTAAACCTAAAGGGTCAAATGGTTGACTGACATACGAGAGTAATTTCTCATGGTAAAGGATGAATTATTGGTTTGTACTGACTTGACATTCATCTCGTCAGTACCTGTGTTCCATTCCACGCCCAGAACTTTTAATTGATTAGGCACCTGATAACCTGGAAATTCTTTCTCGATTATCTGGTTTAATGATTTATTGTTTGAGGCCCATGATTGTAGTGGCATATTGGCTCCTAATAACTCACGGTTAGCCTCATGGTAAATTTCTACCAATTTGGATTTGTCATTAGTAGTTCCCTGGAAATTATCGACATACAAGTTGTCACTGATCTCTGCCTTATAAGGACTATTTGACTTCTTCAAATGTGTATCTAATGTGGCTTGAAGTAGAAACGGTGAGGAAGTCGCTCCAAAAAGCACAGAGGCAAACCGGTAGGTTATGACATCACTGTCAGGATCCAGGGGTCCTTAATCCAGAGAAATTTGGTGTAATTACGATCCTCCTCTTGCAAGCCTACTCTAAGGAAAGCTTTACTGATATCAGCAGTATAAGCGAAAATACCAGTGCGGAATCGTACAGTACATCATGTAGCCTTTGTGTTAGGCTAGGTCCCGTTTGGAGACATTCATTCAAAGACACGCTGTTTGCCTTCACTTTGGCACTACAGTTGAAAACAATACGTATTGGTGTTGTCAATGAATCTTTCACACAGCGTGATGAGGTAAATAGTGACCTGTTTTTCGGTCATCATTATCAACAACTTCAATAAATTTACTATTCAGTTGTTGCTGAATTAATTGATGATACATATTTAATTTATCTGGCTGTTTTTTCAGCCGCATTAATTGTGACTGTAATTGAGAGGCTGCCATGAAATAATTAACTGGAAGTTGTGGATGATTCAACTTCCATGGCAGTCTCACCCAGTATTGTTTGTCTTTATAGACAACTGTATCCAGATATTGCTGGTAAGTCCACATATCATCAGGACTTGGTTGTTCAGGGACAATACCTAAAGTGTCTAAATCCCACAGACGATGTACAGGTGGATCAGACTCATTATCTTCAGATATTTCTCTGAAATGTAGGGGTGACTGTTCCAAGCCTAGTCACGCCACTATTGCATTGTTAGCTTGTTTGTTGGTTGACGCTGGGTTTTGTTGGAAAAGCACCGGTCCAGTAAGCAACTTGCCTCCAGCAGATGACAACAAATTCATTCCGTGTTGTCTGGTGCATCCAGTTATAAATTTATAATAATGGTCAGCGCCTATAAGTATACCAACATCTGTGAGGCAGTCAGAATTTATTTTGTGATCTGCTAGCCTCATGCGGTTTCGTTGAGATATCTCGCAGTGCGAGCTAGTCCTGTGACCTGCAGGTCTGAAGGAAGTTTATCTACTACTACCGCTTGTATTGGACTAGTGGAAGATCCAAGTCTCACTAACACCTTAACTACTTGGTATTCACGAGGTCCACTATTAGTCAAGAACCCAGAAATATTCAGTCTCACACTTTTGGCAGGTTTTAATTTTAACTGCTCGACTAATTGTTGTGTGATGAAGGTTTTCTGTGATCCTTGATCAAAGAGACCTCTAGTGTTAACTCTAGATTTCCTGTCTATTAGTTTGAGTTGAGCTGTAGGCAGAGTGGTATTATTGCCTGACTCAGTAGCAAGTACACTTATTTCTTGATGTACCTTGCAATATTGTACTGTGGTAGAATTCATAGAATTCTCCCCAGGTGTCACAGATTGGGTAGAAATTTTCTACATAAGGCATAATGATGTACACCTTTGTGGCATCTACTGCATAACCGTAGCTGCACAACACATTTACTGGGATCATGAGAACCCATGCACTTGGTGCATCTGTGTAATTCTTGGAGTTGTTTAATCCTGGTATTAAAGTTAGGATAAACAGTGCATTTGTAGGTGAATGTTCTTGATCACAGAACAGACACCTTCTCTCTCTGACTGAATTTGTCCTTTTAGTAGACACATCAGTTGCAGTGTCAGAGGGAGATACAGAATAAATACCTACACTACCACTCCCTTTTCCAGTGGATGGAGTAGTCTTAGGCTTGGATTTATTGGGTTTATTCAAAGTCAATTTGGTTTTGACTGAATTGTCAATGTTAGGTGATTTAGACTCAGGTTTAATCTTATCATGAGTCTTCAACCTGTTAACTGTTATTCTCAGTCCCTCGAATATTTGCTCGAGAGTGAGAAACTCGGTTTTATAATGTGAGCAGATTTCTGCTAAGATATTTTGAGGCAATTTCCTCTGCAAAAGTAACTTGATTGACCATTCTGAGGCTGGTACATCAACTTTAGTACCTAAGGCCTTCACTAGAGACTCTGCTTCTAGGCTGAAGCTTTGAAGTGAGTCTGGTCTGTTACTTGGTGCATTCAGATTTAGCAACTGGTAATAAAGGTTAGCTATACTTAACTCCTTGTTGCAATAATTCAACTTCAGCAGTTTTATAGCTTCCTCATAATTACTCTCAGTGAGAGCTAGGTTATTTAAGACCTTTTTAGCTTCCCCTTTGAGAAGACTAATCAGGTATGAAAATTTAGAAACTGGGTCAAGATAAGACCTGTTATGGATATGAACTTCAAATGAAGTCCAAAATGTGTCGCAATTTTCTTCATCCAGCCCTGCAAATGTAGGTAAGTCTAAAGTAGGTAGACGAACCTCAGGTAATTGATTACTGGATTGAGACATAGTTGTATTTGTATTGGATTGATGGTTTACTATATTGGATAGTCCATCAAGTTCATCTTGAGTCTCATCTTCATACTGGGAAATATTTGCTATAACTTGATCTAGTTCCTCAAGATCAGTTTCAGTGGTATTCAGTGAGTTAAGATAAGACTGGCTTGCAGATTTAACTTAATCAAATTTAATATTAGCTACTCTCACTGATGTTTCTAGTAGATAGTAATCAATGGGAGTTGCTTTAGACAAGCCATCAGACTTATTAATTAGTCTAGTTAAATGACCTTTGAGCCCAATATAGGTTCTCCTCCTAATTGTTCAGGAGTAGCCATGTTAGCTTTAAGTCCAAATTTCATAGGACTTGATTGAATATTACTAATGAAGCTGGGATACTTGTTCATTAGTTGATAATTAATATTGAGTATAGCCTGAATTCTGGCTAAATTAAACTCTACCTCACTTTGAGGTTAAATGTCCCTACCTAACAGTATGTAGCTAAAGATTTTGAGTGGTGCTTGCATGTCACCATTAACTTTCGTCCGGCTAGCTCATCTTATCACCATTAGATGTAATGGTGATCATACAGCAACACTCAAAACCACACACAAAAATAATGAATACACAAATAATTAATATGGGTACACTCTAATCAGAGTTACTGTAATGTTGAATCCCACCCTTGGTAGGGTCAGCACAAAAATGTATAATGTATGTACTACTCATTAGTACAGGACTAGTTGTAAGAATTTCTTGGATTGTATCCAGTTCGAAGAGACCAAAATGTTGTTTTGGTTTCTGAGAACGGATATAGTTTAATGGTAATTGGTATGTATCCAGTTCGATAAGACCAAAATGTTGTTCTGGTCTGAGAACCGATATAGTTTAATATTAATTGGTATCCGGTTCGAAAGACCAAAATGTTTGGTATCTGGGGCTTGAACTCAGAAATTAAATTATTTGATTATTGTATTGAAAGAAATCGAAGGACCACCCACTTTTGAGAAAAGAGAGAAAACAAATAATAGTGATCATCAGAATGACACTAGAGAACCAGTGTCTATGGAAACTCATTCAAAGAATAATCACTTGAAAATAATGAAGACTGTATTATTAATTAAAGCCAAAGCCTCAAATATCAACATTGGGGGGTTATTTCTAGAAGTTCATATATATATAGGAACCAGTGTGGTTCGTCACTAGTTCATTGTTGAGTGAATAACATGAGAAATCTAAACTACAATAGATTCAAATATATGGTAATTCAAATCATGAATATTAAAGATCATTAATCACTGAGCACAGTTAGAGCATAAACATTAATTACTAAATCTGGCAATAATTATTCAATGGAAAATTCTATATGAATTATATTGAGTCAATAATCAGGTTGAATAAATTTGTACGAAAAATGTGTCTTAGCTGTAAGACGATTTCTAACGCCAGTTCGTCATTCGTCCTCGTGGTCACGGAATCACAATAGAGAAAGAACTCGAGGTAAATAACACGACTGATGAGAATCTTGCTGGCACCTCATATACACGCTGCAATCAAGAGAATTTAAGTAGCAATTGATAAGGCTACGAATTATTTCAAATATCCATGAAACTGAGATGAGTGATAAACAGTACTAACATGGTATTTTTGATGTTCACTCCTCCTGACGACAAACTACTCACAAATGTACTACCTAATTTGATGCATCAAACACAGGAATATACTTAAGTGAGCGTATCAAATACTGAGGTCTGCCGAAATTCACGTCTGCCAGAATTCGCGTCTGCCAGTCCCAAGCGTCCACAGTGTGAACACGTAATTACGGGTCGTGGCTTAAATTGTAGACACGTTATTAATAGGCAAAGCACTGCAGAACACGTGAGGAGGTAATTGGTGACTATTAAGGGAGTTTCAACGTAATTCATGTTGACAAACTCTCCAGGCGTCTCTCTGCTCGCCAGAGCTGCCTCGTGTCCGCAAGCAAGTAATTAATGGCGTCTCCTCCCTCAACCCGCTCTCGCATTCACCACAGAAATTATTAATCACGAATTATTCTTTTCCGCGCAATTATGGATGAAATGCAATAATAGGAACTGGGTTGCAATTATAGGGATTTAATAATTATCATATTCTCGATAAATGATCTCTAGCGAGAAATGGAGATGATATTTATACTCTCCAGAGCATTCGATCGTAACAAATAAAAACTGTTACTAAATAATTTCAATTAATAACTTTCGTTTTACATGATCGGGAGTCATATTATCAGCAATAGGCTCAGATTAAATTATATTAACACTACCGTTAGTGGCATTAATAACTACTGTAATTAGTGTAATGATGATGAGTTATTATAATACAATAGTAGATGATAAGTGTTGGAAATTTCCAACATAACTCCGGGGGGAGAAAACTCGGGTCGCAGTGCCATGTTGAGTACTGACGTACCTATCCCGAAGTTAGTATTAAGGTTAGTATGTTAGTACACACATAACGGATGTCCCGTAATTGTCAAGGACATACAAGAATTTAAGACATGAAATTTAATGTCATAATTAATAGTTTACACAAACAAGTTAATGATTAAATCATACAATTTAAGTAACTGAGAATCCACTGTGAGGTGAATGTCTGGGTCATTGTGACTTGTAGCTGATTGGTTACTAGACATCACAACACAGTATCATCATGATCACTCAAATTGGATGAAAAATTATTTGCTCTTAGTCAGAGCTATAATAGGCTTGTAGTTTCCTTTTACATTGTTGAGCAGCTGCTCTAGTGGGGCGGGTGCTCGGTGGATCAGAATTGTTGTCCTCGGAAACTGTGAAGCTGGTTCTGATAAACACTCTCGTTCTGCTAATTCGAGAGGTACCAACTTCTCTAATGTCTTTAGGGTAGTAGTGCCTCGGCACAAAACTCGTACTACTCTCAGGATGCCTTGGTGATCTGGGTGGATAGCAACAATTTTGCCTATAGGCCATTCTGACCTTGGTCCATCACTGTCAACTAATACTAGGTCTCCTGGTTTAAGTTGTACTTTATTATAGGGGCTCGAAGCTCCATAGTGGTACTCTCGTAGAGCGGTGAGGTACTCTCGAGTCCACACCTCATTCCACCTTTCAATTACTCTCGAGAGATGTTGGTAACTTTGTACTAAGTCACTCCTGGTTACATAGGAAGGATCGACGGGGTCCTCTTCTGCCAAAGGTATCAGAGGGCTCAGCAGGCCTCCATGTATTAAATGCGAGGGACTCAGAGGCTCTCTCTGTGAGAAATCATCTGATAGGTAAGTTAATGGGCGATTGTTGACTCGCGCCTCAATTTCCACGACGAGTGTTTGGAGTTCGGAGTAACTAATTTTCTGTCGATGCAAGGTCTTCCTTAAACATTTCTTGACAGTCCCTATCATACGTTCGTAGAACCCACCTTGCCAGGGGGCTCTGGGAGCAATAAATTTCCAGTGGCATTGTCGTCTCTGCATGACAGACTGCACTTCTGGATGATTCCATATCTCTCGTAAGCAGGCTTCTCCTGCCACAAAATTTGAGCCATTATCCGATATCATGAGTTTGGGACAGGATCTGCGAGCTGCAAATCTACGAAAAGCTTGGATGAAGGCTTCAGCACTCATGTCAGAAGTCACTTCTAGATGTACGCCTCGTGTGGTAGCACATGTGAAGAGGCAAATATAAGCTTTCACTGGTATCTTATCTGGATTGCCAGTGAGAAGCAAGGCTCCTGTGTAATCGACACCAGTGGTCTCAAACGGACGAAGATGAACTACTCTCTCTTTAGGGAGTGGTGGAGGTCCTGGGTAAGGACATACTCGAGCGTCGTAGCGTTTGCAGATTATACAGAACTTAATGATTGATTTGACAGTTTGACGACCTTGAGGAAGCCAATATTTCTGTCTGAGGTCGGTGAGAGTGTCTAACACTCCACCATGCAAAGTACCATATTGATGGTGATGTAAAACTAGAAGTTTTGTAATAATGTGGTGACGTGGTAGAAGGATCGGATTCTTTGTGTCCAAATCAATTTTTGCATGAAGCAAACGTCCTCCACACCTTAATATATTATGAGTGTTGGTATCATACCAGATACCTAGAGACTTGGTTAATTTATCTGGAAGATTTTCATATTCACTTCCATATGTCTCTTGTTGTGCACGTTTGATCCAGTAGATGATAGGATTGGGAAACTTATGCTTGATTCCTATCTTAGCAAGAAAGTCAAACACATGTGCTGTCACTCTTAATAACTTACTCAAGTTAGAATAATTGTGAGGATTAATAGCTGAGATTCGATGAGGTTCTGGGTCTTTCATGGGAGTAGTGATACTGGTCACTATGACTTGTGGTTTCTGTTTGGGCCACTGACCACTAACAAGCCATGAAGGTCCATTAAACCACATCGAAGACTTACTTAGCTGTTTAAATGTTAAACCTCTTGATAAGTAATCTGCAGGATTGTCCTTAGTGGGGACATGTCTGAATTTATATCCAGCAGATAATTCATGAATTTCCCTAACACGATTACTAACGTAGGGAGTTTTATTGTTGTTATTTCTTACCCATTGTAAGACTGCCTCATTGTCTGACCACACTACGATTTCACCAAAGTGGATATTATTGAGTGTCTTGGTCAGGCAATGAGCCAATCTTACTCCCACTAGCAATGCAGTTAACTCCATTTGAGGTAAAGATCTCTTCTTGATTGGAGCAACTCTTGCTTTAGATGTGAGTAAAATTGATTGTGCACTATTGACTAAGTAGGCTGCAGCGCCATACGCTTTGCCAGAGGCATCGCAAAAAATGTGCAAATTTGTAGGTAAGTTTTGTCCTGAAGCATTACGAGGAAATTTCAAAACACCTAATTGATTGAAATCCGTTGCGAGTATTTGCCATTTATCTTGCAACTCAATTGGCAACGGATCATCCCATCCCATATGTTTCTGCCAGCATTCCTGCATTAGGAGTTTGCCCCTTATTAATATAGGACTAAGTAAGCCTAAAGGGTCAAATGGTTGACTGACATACGAGAGTAATTTTCTCATGGTAAGGGATGAATTATTGGTTTGTACTGACTTGACATTCATCTCGTCAGTACCTGTGTTCCATTCCACGCCCAGAACTTTTAATTGATTAGGCACCTGATAACCTGGAAATTCTTTCTCGATTATCTGGTTTAATGATTTATTGTTTGAGGCCCATGATTGTAGTGGCATATTGGCTCCTAATAACTCACGGTTAGCCTCATGGTAAATTTCTACCAATTTGGATTTGTCATTAGTAGTTCCCTGGAAATTATCGACATACAAGTTGTCACTGATCTCTGCCTTATAAGGACTATTTGACTTCTTCAAATGTGTATCTAATGTGGCTTGAAGTAGAAACGGTGAGGAAGTCGCTCCAAAAAGCACAGAGGCAAACCGATAGGTTATGACATCACTGTCAGGATCCAGGGGTCCTTAATCCAGAGAAATTTGGTGTAATTACGATCCTCCTCTTGCAAGCCTACTCTAAGGAAAGCTTTACTGATATCAGCAGTATAAGCGAAAATACCAGTGCGGAATCGTAACAGTACATCATGTAGCCTTTGTGTTAGGCTAGGTCCCGTTTGGAGACATTCATTCAAAGACACGCTGTTTGCCTTCACTTTGGCACTACAGTTGAAAACAATACGTATTGGTGTTGTCAATGAATCTTTCAACACAGCGTGATGGGGTAAATAGTGACCTGTTTTTCGGTCATCATTATCAACAACTTCAATAAATTTACTATTCAGTTGTTGCTGAATTAATTGATGATACATATTTAATTTATCTGGCTGTTTTTCAGCCGTATTAATTGTGACTGTAATTGAGAGGCTGCCATGAAATAATTAACTGGAAGTTGTGGATGATTCAACTTCCATGGCAGTCTCACCCAGTATTGTTTGTCTTTATAGACAACTGTATCCAGATATTGCTGGTAAGTCCACATATCATCAGGACTTGGTTGTTCAGGGACAATACCTAAAGTGTCTAAATCCCACAGACGATGTACAGGTGGATCAGACTCATTATCTTCAGATATTTCTCTGAAATGTAGGGGTGACTGTTCCAAGCCTAGTCACGCCACTATTGCATTGTTAGCTTGTTTGTTGGTTGACGCTGGGTTTTGTTGGAAAAGCACCGGTCCAGTAAGCAACTTGCCTCCAGCAGATGACAACAAATTCATTCCGTGTTGTCTGGTGCATCCAGTTATAAATTTATAATAATGGTCAGCGCCTATAAGTATACCAACATCTGTGAGGCAGTCAGAATTTATTTTGTGATCTGCTAGCCTCATGCGGTTTCGTCTGAGATATCTCGCAGTGCGAGCTAGTCCTGTGACCTGCAGGTCTGAAGGAAGTTTATCTACTACTACCGCTTGTATTGGACTAGTGGAAGATCCAAGTCTCACTAACACCTTGACTACTTGGTATTCACGAGGTCCACTATTAGTCAAGAACCCAGAAATATTCAGTCTCACACTTTTGGCAGGTTTTAATTTTAACTGCTCGACTAATTGTTGTGTGATGAAGGTTTTCTGTGATCCTTGATCAAAGAGACCTCTAGTGTTAACTCTAGATTTCCTGTCTATTAGTTTGAGTTGAGCTGTAGGCAGAGTGGTATTATTGCCTGACTCAGTAGCAAGTACACTTATTTCTTGATGTACCTTGCAATATTGTACTGTGGTAGAATTCATAGAATTCTCCCCAGGTGTCACAGATTGGGTAGAAATTTTTCTACATAAGGCATAATGATGTACACCTTTGTGGCATCTACTGCATAACCGTAGCTGCACAACACATTTACTGGGATCATGAGAACCCATGCACTTGGTGCATCTGTGTAATTCTTGGAGTTGTTTAATCCTGGTATTAAAGTTAGGATAAACAGTGCATTTGTAGGTGAGATGTTCTTGATCACAGAACAGACACCTTCTCTCTCTGACTGAATTTGTCCTTTTAGTAGACACATCAGTTGCAGTGTCAGAGGGAGATACAGAATAAATACCTACACTACCACTCCCTTTTCCAGTGGATGGAGTAGTCTTAGGCTTGGATTTATTGGGTTTATTCAAAGTCAATTTGGTTTGACTGAGTTGTCAATGTTAGGTGATTTAGACTCAGGTTTAATTTTATCATGAGTCTTCAACCTGTTAACTGTTATTCTCAGCCCCTCGAATATTTGCTCGAGAGTGAGAAACTCGGTTTTATAATGTGAGCAGATTTCTGCTAAGATATTTTGAGGCAATTTCCTCTGCAAAAGTAACTTGATTGACCATTCTGAGGCTGGTACATCAACTTTAGTACCTAAGGCCTTCACTAGAGACTCTGCTTCTAGCTGAAGCTTTGAAGTGAGTCTGGTCTGTTACTTGGTGCATTCAGATCTAGCAACTGGTAATAAAGGTTAGCTATACTTAACTCCTTGTTGCAATAATTCAACTTCAGCAGTTTTATAGCTTCCTCATAATTACTCTCAGTGAGAGCTAGGTTATTAAGACCTTTTTAGCTTCCCCTTTGAGAAGACTAATCAGGTATGAAAATTTAGAAACTGGGTCAAGATAAGACCTGTTATGGATATGAACTTCAAATGAAGTCCAAAATGTGTCCCAATTTTCTTCATCCAGCCCTGCAAATGTAGGTAAGTCTAAAGTAGGTAGACGAACCTCAGGTAATTGATTACTGGATTGAGACATAGTTGTATTTGTATTGGATTGATGGTTTACTATATTGGATAGTACATCAAGTTCATCTTGAGTCTCATCTTCATACTGGGAAATATTTGCTATAACTTGATCTAGTTCCTCAAGATCAGTTTCAGTGGCATTCAGTGAGTTAAGATAAGACTGGCTTGCAGATTTAACTTGATCAAATTTAATATTAGCTACTCTCACTGATGTTTCTAGTAGATAGTAATCAATGGGAGTTGCTTTAGACAAGCCATCAGACTTATTAATTAGTCTAGTTAAATGACCTTTGAGCCCAATATAGGTTCTCCTAAATGTTCAGGAGTAGCCATGTTAGCTTTAAGTCCAAATTTCATAGGACTTGATTGAATATTACTAATGAAGCTGGGATACTTGTTCATTAGTTGATAATTAATATTGAGTATAGCCTGAATTCTGGCTAAATTAAACTCTACCTCACTTTGAGGTTAAATGTCCCTACCTAACAGTATGTAGCTAAAGATTTTGAGTGGTGCTTGCATGTCACCATTAACTTTCGTCCGGCTAGCTCATCATTATCACCATTAGATGTAATGGTGATCATACAGCAACACTCAAAACCACACACAAAAATAATGAATACACAAATAATTAATATGGGTACACTCTAATCAGAGTTACTGTAATGTTGAATCCCACCCTTGGTAGGGTCAGCACAAAAATGTATAATGTATGTACTACTCATTAGTACAGGACTAGTTGTAAGAATTTCTTGGATTGTATCCAGTTCGAAGAGACCAAAATGTTGTTTTGGTTTCTGAGAACGGATATAGTTTAATGGTAATTGGTATGTATCCAGTTCGATAAGACCAAAATGTTGTTTTGGTCTGAGAACCGATATAGTTTAATATTAATTGGTATCCGGTTCGAAAGACCAAAATGTTGGGTATCTGGGGCTTGAACTCAGAAATTAAATTATTTGATTATTGTATTGAAAGAAATCGAAGGACCACCCACTTTTGAGAAAAGAGAGAAAACAAATAATAGTGATCATCAGAATGACACTAGAGAACCAGTGTCTATGGAAACTCATTCAAAGAATAATCACTTGAAAATAATGAAGACTGTATTATTAATTAAAGCCAAAGCCTCAAATATCAACATTGGGGGGTTATTTCTAGAAGTTCATATATATCTAGGAACCAGTGTGGTTCGTCACTAGTTCATTGTTGATTAATAACATGAGAAATCTAAACTACAATAGATTCAAATATATGGTAATTCAAATCATGAATATTAAAGATCATTAATAAACACTGAGCACAGTTAGAGCATAAACATTAATTACCAAATCTGGCAATAATTATTCAATGGAAAATTCTATATGAATTATATTGAGTCAATAATCAGGTTGAATAAATTTGTACGAAAAATGTGTCTTAGCTGTAAGACGATTTCTAACGCCAGTTCGTCATTCGTCCTCGTGGTCACGGAATCACAATAGAGAAAGAACTCGAGGTAAATAACACGACTGATGAGAATCTTGCTGGCACCTCGTATACACGCTGCAATCAAGAGAATTTAAGTAGCAATTGATAAGGCTACGAATTATTTCAAATATCCATGAAACTGAGATGAGTGATAAACAGTACTAACATGGTATTTTTGATGTTCACTCCTGACGACAAACTACTCACAAATGTACTACCTAATTTGATGCATCAAACACAGGAATATACTTAAGTGAGCGTATCAAATACTGAGGTCTGCCGAAATTCACGTCTGCCAGAATTCGCGTCTGCCAGTCCCAAGCGTCCACAGTGTGAACACGTAATTACGGGTCGTGGCTTAAATTGTAGACACGTTATTAATAGGCAAAGCACTGCAGAACACGTGAGGAGGTAATTGGTGACTATTAAGGGAGTTTCAACGTAATTCATGCTGACAAACTCTCCAGGCGTCTCTCTGCTCGCCAGAGCTGCCTCGTGTCCGCAAGCAAGTAATTAATGGCGTCTCCTCCCTCAACCCGCTCTCGCATTCACCACGGAAATTATTAATCACGAATTATTCTTTTCCGCGCAATTATGGATGAAATGCAATAATAGGAACTGGGTTGCAATTATAGGGATTTAATAATTATCATATTCTCGATAAATGATCTCTAGCGAGAAATGGAGATGATATTTATACTCTCCAGAGCATTCGATCGTAACAAAATAAAAACTGTTACTAAATAATTTCAATTAATAACTTTCGTTTTACATGATCGGGAGTCATATTATCAGCAATAGGCTCAGATTAAATTATATTAACACTACCGTTAGTGGTATTAATAACTACGGTAATTAGTGTAATGATGATGAGTTATTATAATACAATAATAGATGATAAGTGTTGGAAATTTCCAACAGGAACAGAAGTCATCAGAGGAACAGTGGCCATCAGAGGGGAACAGTGGCCATCATTAGGAACAGTGGTCATCAGAGAGAAACAGAGGCCATGAGAGAGAAGCAGAGGTCATCAGAGAGGAACAGTGGCCATCAGAGGGGAACAGTGGCCATCATTTAGGAACAGTGGTCATCAGAGAGGAACAGTGGTCATCTGAGAGGAACAGTTGTCATCAGAGAGGAACAGAGGCCGTCAGAGGTACCTCTGGCCATCAGAGAGGAACAGTGGCCTTGAGAGAGGAACAGTGGTCATCAGAGAGGATCAGTGGCCATCAGAGAGCAACAAAGGCCATCAGAGAGAAAAAACAGTGGTCATCAGAAAGGATCAGTAGCCACCAGAGAGGAACAGTGCCCATCATAGAGGAACAGTGGTCATCAGAGAGGAACAGTTATCATCAGAGAGGAACAGTGGTCATCAGAGAGAAACAGAGGTCATCAAAGATGAACAGTGGTCATCAGTGAGGAATACAGGTCATCAGAGAGGAACAGTGACCTTCAAAGAGGAAAAGTAGCCAACAGAGAGGAACATTGGCCATCATAATGGAACAGTGGACATCAGAGGTTATCTCTGGCCATCAGAAAGGAACAGTGTCAATCAGAGACGAACAGTGGCTTTCAGAGATAAACAGAGGTCGTCAGAGAGGAACAGTGGCCATCATAGTGGAACAGTGGTTATCAGAGAGGAACAGTGGCCATCAGAGAGGAACAGTGGCCATCAGAGAGAAACAGAGGCCTTCAGAGAGATACAGTGGTCATCAGAAAGGAACATTGGTCATCAGAGAGAAACAGTGGTCATCAGAGAGGAACAGTGGCCATCAGAGAGCAACAGAGGCCTTCAGAGAGAAACAGTGGTCATCAGAGAGGAACAGTCACAGTAATGGGTGAACTCTAACCCATCAGAGAGGAACAGTGGCCGTCAGAGAGGAATAGTGGCCATCAAAAAGGAACAGTGGCCATCTTAGAGAAACAGTGCCCATCAGAGAAGAATAATGGCCATGAGAGAAGAACAGTGGTCATCAGAGAGAAACAGAGGTCATCAGAGAAGAACAGTGGTCATCAGAGAGAAACAGAGGTCATCAGAGAGGAACAGTGGCCATCAGAGAGGAACAGTGGTCACCAGAGAAGAACAGTGCCTATCAGAGAGGAACAGAGGCCATCAGAGAGGAACAGTCATCATCAGGGATGAACTCAAGCCATCAGAGAGGAACAATGGCTATCAGAGAGAACAGGGGTCATCAGAGAGGACCAGTGGTCATCAGAGAGGAACAGTGGTCATCAGAAAGGAACAGTGGCCTTTAGAGGTTAACTCTGGCCATCAGAGAGGAACAGTGGCTATCGGAGATGAACAGCAACTTCAGAGATGAACAGTGGTCATCAAGAGCAACAGAGGTCATCAGAGAGGAACAGTAGTCATCAGAGAGGAACAGTGATCATCAGAGAGGATCAGTGGCCATCAAAGGTTTGCTCTGGCAATCAGAGAGGAACATTGGCTATCAGAGAGAAACAGTGGCCGTCAGAGAAGAACAGTTACCATCAGAGAGGAACAGTGCCTATCAGAGAGGAACAGTTACCATCAGAGAGGAACAGTGCCTATCAGAGAGGAACAGTGGTCAACAGAGAGGAACAGCGGTCATCAAAGAGGAACAGTGGACATCAGAGAGCAACAGAAGCATCAGAGAAAAGAAACAGTGGTAATCAGAGAGGAACAGTGGCCAACAGAGAGCAACAATGGCCATTAGAGAAAAGAAACAGTGGTCATGAGAGAGGGACAGTTATATCAGAGAGGAACAGGTCATCAGAGATGAATAGTGGTCATCAGAGAGAAATACAGGTCATCAGAGAGGAACAATGGTTATCAGAGAGGAAAAGTGCCATAAGAGAGTAACAGTGGCCATCAGAGAGGAACAGTGGCTTTCAGAGTTAAACAGAGGTCGTCAGAGAGGAGCAGTGGCCATCATAGTGGAACAGTGGTCATCAGAGAAGAACAGTGGCCATCAGAGAGGAACAGTCATCATCAGGGGTGAACTCAAGCAATCAGAAAGCC